>MU860010.1:0-269782 GCA_033296875.1 Achaetomium macrosporum | reverse complement strand
GGGCCACCGCCCGGGCCATTTGCAGACCGCCCGGCGATTCTGCCCATCATTCACCATTTCCCCCCCGGCGCCCATAACTCTGGGCCGCAGGTACCTCACAACATCACCATGGACTCATCCAGTTCTTCATTGCCTGTTGCTCTGCAACATATATTGAAGAAAATATATATATATATATATATATATATATATATATATATATTAGATTGGCGACGAGTGGCTGGACGATCTGGTCGGGGTCTGAACGCTTAGTCATACTCACGGGTACCCGTGAACCTATTGGCTCCCACCATGTTATTTATGATTTACCCCGGCCAGAGAGTGTATGAACCCACAGTGTTGAGGCCAGTGCTCGAAATTTAAGTCAAGTATATGCAACTAAGGCAAGTAGCGACTTACCAGTTCCGTCACTCGATTGTAGACAGTGGACGTGAAGGCGGAGGTAACTTGGCTCGAGCTTGGGTAACATGGGAACTCAGAGACGAGAGAAGTTGTTTTGGCTCAGGGATTTGTTGCCAAGATATGGATGGATGAACCAATCTCTTCCGAACGAGACAGGGGAGCTTGATCAAGAACCCGCGGATTCAGTTAGCTATACTCCGTATACTTGCGGGCTAGGAATTCCGGGATGACAGCCGGTAGTAGTTAGAACCCCCTGCTTACACAGCCACGCATCGACTCGGTCTTCTCGGTCGGTAACTCGTTTCCCCTCATTTGTTTGAACTAAAAAGGATTGTGATCACGCGACCCAAGGCGACCAGACCATTCATGCATGCCTTTTCCCAAACGCATAAATAGCCAACGAGGTAGCTGGTAGGTGTACACGCATCTGAACATCAGTCAGACAGCCGCGTCGATTGCAGTCCCCAGACTTGCCACAGATCCACGAAGACTTCTCAGGGACATAGCTTGCCAGAGAATCCGAGAACCATCCACCATGGAATTCAACCCCATCAATGCAATCGTTCACAATGAAGGCTGCGACTTACATTACTGGTACCAAGGCAAGGGGCCTCTTATCACCTTCATTCCCGGCGGAAACGGCCATGGACGGCAATTCAACAACATCATGGCCGCTCTGGCCGACAGGTTCACCTGCGTCACCTTCGACCGGCGTCAGATGTCGGCCAGTCAAGTCAAGGTGAACAAGAGGCTCAGCCCTCCGCAGCAGGCACGAGACATCCGCGCCATCATCCAAGCCCTGGGCTTTGACAAGTCCATCATCTTCGGCAGCAGCAGTGGGGGGATCTTCGCCTTCCAGTTTGCCCACGACTTTCCCGAGATGGTCGACCGCTTGATTTCACACGAGGCAGGCCTTGCTACGCTCCTGCCAGATGCCTCCGAGGTGATTGAATGGTTCCTACACCTCCTGGAGGTCTACGAGACCCGCGGGTTGGAGCAAGTGGCTAGTGAGTTTGAGGCGAAGTTGATAGGGTACGACGACGAGGGGATCCCAAAGACGGTGCCGCCTGAGCCCGAAAATCCTCGGAATTTCTGGGACAATGAGTTCCCGGTTCTCGTGGGCTACACGCCCAACTTATGGCGGCTAAAGGAGAACAAGATCAGTGTGGGTGTGATGAGAGGCGTTCGGTGTAAAGATGCCTTCTTTGCTAGGGCGGTGGACGAGCAGGCAAAGATTTTGGAATGCCCAAGCATGGTGGTGCCGGGACACCATCAAGGGTTCGAGGTCGAGACGAAGGAGTTCCTCCCTTATTTCCTCGAGATGTTGGACACGCTGGAGAAGAAGAAAACTAGCGTTTAGCGATTGAAACCCCTTAGAAAGGTTGTCGTTATCGATACTAGGACTTCCAGTAGCCCTGAGACTACCTAGCCTGGATTGAGAATAGCAGATAGATAAGAACCGGATATATTTCTGAGGTCATTAGGGTGTGCTAGGGAGTCCTAAGGGTATGAGATTGTATAGACTAGACCCATGATATCTATGAATGATGCGTCTCCCATCGTCTGCAACGGGCCAAGATAGTATCTTCTGGCCCTCAAGCTTGTATTGACATTGCTAGTCCCGTATTAGATCTCAGGCTTTCTGTCAGTATTATTATTTCCCACGGCGTGTCGCTAGCAGCATTATCCGAAGCCTCAGGGACCGTCGTTCACAACACACATTGGATACTACGATATATTACAGACATATATACTAGAAACCGACAAAAATGTGTACGATTGGTATGAGTGGGTCAGCTGACATCAATTGCCCACGCTCGACTGTCCTTTTTTTCTAAATACACGACGTTAGGAGCTCTGTCTGATGTTTCCTAATTAATATAAGTGAGAAGCGGAGCTTCAATAGGATTAGTATTCTTCTCTAGGCACTGCAAGTTTTCTGGCTCTATCGCTAGGGGGTTTACGTTTTAGAGACTCCCCTTTCATCTGCCGTGAGCTTTCTTCCTCCTTTGGAAGCGGTGACTCTGGCTTTGATAGTTTTCATGACTACGACGTTGCTGTAGTGAGTGGGACATAGGCCGTAATGATGCTGATGACTGGAACTTTGCTCTACATGGTAATGCCGTGCCTTTGATGGCTTGCCTGTAACACCTCTGATGGTTGTGGCCGTGCTGCGAGGACCTGGGCTGTGAAGCTGGATGATAGATATCTATAGAAGGAAGCAAACTATTGACAATTGACCGGCTCTGTAAGCCAGTAAGCCATGATTCAGATAGTCAGAGAGAATCTAATGAGGATTCAGGAAGATGGGGGCCATTCTGACCTCCTGCCAGTTTCGCTGCGGCCTTGCGAGGCTCGAAGGTCACATCGCCGCATCCAGTGTTCTCAACCTGGCATTTTTAAGTTTTGCAGAGTTTTTACGCTTCAAGAATCTACTTACTCCTCACCAGCTGAATCATATGCACACCTACCCAGCCTCGATGAAGAAATAGGCGCGCAGAATGCAACAGGTTTCCACTCGGTGAGCGTATGCGCCCAGCACGTTGCTGTCGCTGCACCCATTGGCCAGGGCTTACCCAGGGGCCACGTTGCACAGAACTCGCCCTTTCCTGCCTGTTCACCCGCCGTCTGCATGGTACTAACACGTCAAGCGAGCGCAATGCCTAGACGGGAAATTCCAATCATATTTCCCCTCAGCATCCCGCGGAATCGGGCTGTGTCTTTCTTAAAGGGGGCTCTGCAGCTCGAGCACAGAGCGTTTCCTTCCTTCCCATTCCCTATTGCGAACCTGAATCGTCTCTCACCGGGGGCACGCTCGTGGTCCTCGTTCATCTGATCAGTCAATCACACACCCTTGCTGTAGAATCTAGTCATCTTAGCACACTATGAGTCGAGTAAACCTCAGGAATCTCATCTTCCAACGCAAAATCAATGGCATTCAACGAGCTGCCCCTGGGCACTGCCCCAACGGACAACCAAGCCGCTCATTCGAGCGCAGATGCTGGCTCCATGGCGAGCAATGCGCCGGGCACAGCCCAGGTCATGAACACTGCCCCTCAGACGGGTGATGCTGCCGCCGCCTCGCGTGGATCTGGAATTGACAGAGCACGCAAGGGCCGTAGAGGCGAAGAGTATGGTGTCCCCGGAAACCAGGCGACTGGCCCAACTCCTGTCGACAAGAACAAGTTAATGGACGACATGTTCGGCCCAGCACCGCACCGTACATCGGCTGGCCCCCCTCCTGTCGACAAGAACAAGTTCCAGGTTAATGGATGACATGTTCGGCCCAGCACCGAACCGTACATCGTAACACGATGACAAATCGGATCATGGAAGCCAAACTGCCAAAGACATTGGGCCCCATGATATACGATGTCGTTGAGAGGTTCTTTTTCTTTGATAGGCAAATAAATATTGTCTCTCATTCTCGGGTTACCTTGCATTGTGTGTGATCCGCGTGTCTACATTACCTTATGTAGCCCTTTAATGTCTACATCCCGACCAAGCGCACGCCCCCCACCATTGCCCTAGGTGTTCGCGATCTCGGCTGGTCTCGTCCCACACTGCCGCGCCACAAGTATCCTAACTTGGCTGTACAAGGCTTGGGGGAAACATGTCGTATTAATGTAAAAGACAGGGGTTATGTAGACCTAAGCGCAATAACCCAGCCGGTCCGATGGCAGACTAAGTATCAGCAAGATACATAAGGCAACGCAAAGTCACAGCATTTTACACACGGAAGAAACACTCATTCTGATTCAGTGCAAGTAGATTAATAGGCTACACACTCATCAACAATTGCTACTCTTGGGCCTCGAAGCAGGTGCCTCCGGAGCGCCGGCCCCCCAGCAAACCAGCCGCGGGAAACCCCTAGCGGCGACGTGGCAACCTGGGAGGCGGACGCGATGACCTCGAGAGCAGGGCCTGTGAGCCGATTCTGGGCAATCTCCGCGGTAACATTTGCGGTAGTTGGTGAAAGCAGTATTCCCTTTCGGATGTTCTTCGAGAAAGAGGCAGCTGATAGGGCAGTCAAGCCTTCTCCATGACCCGACTCGCCCGACAGCAGGCTTGTCGTGCCTTGCCTTGACATGGCTCGAGCGAGAGTGGACCTTGTTTCAGGCGATAAGCCCGCAGCCTGTGTTGGCTCGGAGTCTCCCACCTCTCCTCCTCTGAAGTCGCCAGTTCAAACGCCTTCCATGACGCCCGCCACCGACTTTGGCCTCCTTTTTTGTCCATTGTTCGGTACTATTATTGCTGAAGCATATCCGAGCAAACCGACGATCTAACTTGATAAACCAAGCTGCATCTTCGTGAAATTCATCAAACAGGGGCAGGATGAACTGCCAACACCGACGCAATGTACCACCATCTGCTTAAGTGCGTTTGACCCCGTGGCATCGGAGACGAAAATGGTTCCGCTAGTTCTCTGCCACTTTCACCGAGCCTGTTGAAGGGCGATCCTCCGTGACATCCTCAATGCGCCTGACGCTGTCGTCCAGACCCGTCCGCCTGTCGGCACCGTCGGTAAGAAGTGGCCGGCCTTGGGCGTCGTACATCCTGGTCTGCGTGACGGGCGGCTCGCCCAGCTTCTGCTTGGTTGTTCGCACGCCAGAGCCGTCGTTGTTCGAGTACGCCTCGTGCTTGTAAGCCCATCCCTTGGTCGCGCCGTGTCCGTTGGCGGAAGCGGAGCCCACGACGACGGCCGAGGCGGAGCTGGAGAAGGAGAAGTTGAACGGCATGATCTTGTCTGTTGCGGATGGATACTACTAGGCTTCTTGATGTGTGGTGATGGGTTGGAAAGTAAGCCGTGACTTGCAAGTTGACTTTTGGTCTTCGAGATCGGTGGTGACGTCACAAGGTTGTGGAGTCATTCAATACGGAATATGCTTAGTGTATCCATAACAGCCTCACTTCGAAGCCTGTCCGTCCACCGTCCCCTTAAGCAAGGGGAGGAGTGAATCGGCGAGCCATAGGACTTAAGCTTAAGGTAAAATTGTCTATCACTCCTCGCCACCAATACAGGACAGGTTTGGGATGCGGTCTGCTGAGTCTCTCGCCATCGCATGGTAGGTTTACTGCCTTGCGGGAACTTCGAGTTTCGGTGACGATACTTCAGGATGGTAAGATATTCTTCAGTACGGTAATTTACTATAAGCGTACGGTAAGATCGCCTTAAGTGCGGTAAGATGCCCGTAAGTATGTACTTTGACGTATGCACGATACACGTACAGCACTTGTATTGGCTTCTTCTTCGCGGGATAGGTATTGTATTTAGTAGCAATGGAAGGTTGGCGTCACTCGGTGAAGCGGTAGGCAGCGGTGCTTGTCAGACTCGGTTAGGTGCGCGGTTGCGTACTACCTGCCTAGGTAACAAGTTGACACCGCATTATTGTTGAGGGTAGAAGTGAATGTGAGTGTGTGCGGCTAGTAGAATCCATCCTGAACGACACAGATCGAGTACACCCCGTCCCCGTGAGGAAGACCGGTAGCGGCGGAACGTCTTTTGGTCTCTGTATCTTTAGTATTGCCTCCTTCAGGGCCGAGAGCCACGAGTTGGCATGACTAATGCGCTCGAAGATGGCTTTCTCCCTGTCGACAAGCTTGAGGAGCAAGATATCCATGTCCCCGTCCCAAGGGGACGGGTCGCGTCTGTTGATCTCGGCGTTTTCCTCATGCTTGTAATTCGCGGCCAACATCGCAAGCAGCATGCAAGTTGCACAATCGTCGTAGAAGGTGTCGAGACGAACGTCCACTCTGTGCCACGGCCGCGTGTCAGGCCAAGCGACGTTGATGCCCTCTAAGATAATGTCCCACTGGTATGGGTGGTTGGGGTCGAGGGTATTGGTGACAAGTTGCAGCTGCCTAAACGGACCACGCAAACGGAGGCACCCGCCTGTTACTGCACCAAATATATCACCCGTCTGATACTCAAGATGAGTGAGTACTGGATTATAGGCGGACCCGGCTGTACTGGGCCATCTATCGCACCCCAAGACCAGGAATGAGCGCTGTGGTTCGGAGGTCGTGTTGGGTTTCCGAGGTCGGACCTGTCCACGAACCAACGAAGTTCGCCCTCGAGATGACTCCGCCACGTACCAGCCACGTAGTCGTCCTGCTGGAGGGCAGCTACGTGTTTTGCAATGCCGGAGATGGCAATGAGGCTGTCGCTGGGGACGGTCAGAAGACAAGCAGTGTACTCTTTAACGAGGAAAGTCCAGGTGTGTCTGACGTCGGCTGAGAACTTGGATCTCATCCCGCGCGCCTTTTGTTTGAACACTGGGGACCAAGCTCTTAAAGAGTAGCTGGCACCAGCCCATAAGCAGGCTTGGGATATGTTCTGGCCAGGTTTCCCTGGCAGCCTGCTCAAGACATTCCTAGACCACTGTCAAACTGAAGGACGCGAGGTGAGAGGAACCGCTCCTGGAGAACCTAGGCCCGGGTATTTACAAGTGCTCGGGGGACGCTTCTGCGCCAATAGTTGAGGTCGTAGACGCGAAACAGTCCCGTCTCATCCTCGCGATCGCCGATTTTCAGTTCAATGAGTTGCGGAAGAAAGGTAATTTGGTCTCTGGGGCTGAACATCGACTCAAGGCAGCCGTTTGCATCACCCGCCCATAAGGTATTGGAATAGACCTTGTTCATGAGTGCGAATTCGCGCTGCCAGTCGGTTATGTCGTCCTCGTCTTGATAGATACAGAGCAAATCGATCCAAAGGTAGCAGATACCTAGCTCGAGCGAGACGAAGATAGCATCTTGCATGAGCTAGGGCAGCGATCCCAGTAACACTCCCTCGGCCAGTTGAGGATAGGTGCGCTTTGTGAGCCGGAGTTGCTCCGTCGGGTCCCGGCGACGGGACAGGGTCGTGAATCGCCCAGTCGGGATCACCTTTGCCGTTTCTATGAGCGCTACTGTTTGCTCCGGACTCGGTTCTGTGCTACCATGACTGATGCGGCATAAGTCAAGGAGGCGGGTTGGATACCAAGGCCGGTCCCCGGAGATGGCATTGCACCTCTTATGGTGTCGGACGCAATCGGCAACCCACCGCTTCGCCAAGGCTAAGGTCTCGGGAGATCGGGTATTGTCAGTGAGCGCGACGGGGTGTATGCTGGCGTCTGGTTGTGTTAGTCGGGGCATGGGGATCTGGCATGAAAGGCATCTCACCATCAGTGGACTCAAGAATTATAGTAGTAAACCACTGAAAGGCAGGAATGAGGGGCCCAGCCAATAGAGGGCAGCTAACTTCGATCCAAAACCGTCGAGGTAGCCCTTGTGGTCGAACGGTGATTCGTGTGCAGTCGAACTTGGTGCAGCCTTCTTCCAAGGTCGACGAAGTGCTGCCCTTGTGCGGCGAAGAGACTTGCATGGCGAAGCTTCTATTTTTTGGGGGCAGCATCTCCCACACGGCAATGCAAAGGCTGCGACGTTGGGCAACGGCCTCCTTCAGACTTCGGTACGTCGGATGATGTGTAATCCCGGGCCACTCGTCCGGCTTGTGACTCTGGTCGCCGCGAAGTTGCTGTCCTTCTACGGTGTCGGAACCCGTAGTCTGTGTATCATCATCACTGACAATACATTGCAGCACCTCGCGGCATCGGGCGCAAACCATTTTGAGGTCTGGTGCTAGGATGATCAGACTTCATCAGCGACGAGCCGAAATCAAGAATTCGAAACGGCATGTGAGGTAGGTAGGTGGGAGAGAAAGCCCATAACTTGCCGCTACCTTTTCTAGTATGGAAGGCGATTCTGAGCGCGTAAGGCAGAGACTAGGTACAATACCTAGGGTGAGTTCCCGGCGGTAACTGTTGCAGTATGCAGAGGTCACAGGCATGAAGATAGGTAGCTGAATTCGTGATATGTAAGAGAGAGGAATCTAGATATGCCCAGGTAAGCCACTTCTGTGGCTTATAGGGTGGGAGGGCTTGAAAGCCACAGTGAACACAAAGACGATAAAGGTCTTAGTAGTCCAACAGTAACTTAACTGCTGACTCTGACCTACCTAGTATTACCCACTGTAGGACACACCTAAGGTGTTCACTCGTAGTATATTAATCATCAAGCCCATATTTTCCAAAGCCCAAGATTCACTAACCTCCCACTTGATCAAGGTGGCCGCATTATGTAGCTTGACCTTGTCCATCCCTCGTGAGCAGGACCTCGTCCTTCCCCTTGCTCTCGATTAAGCGGCGGCGATCCCAGAATACATGACCCCATGCCTTCAGAGGGGCAGGAATGATGGGTCCGTAGGCGTTTACATATCTTCCGCGCCAGCCAATGACCCAAGCGAGCGGCGGGCCGTCCTCGGTGTCGCCGGCAAAAACGAGCTTCTCCCTACGAGCTTCGGCGAGATCGCCTTCGGAAGCGTAGAGAGCTCGTCTGCTGTGTTGCGTCGCCCAACTCAGGACATGCTCATACGTGTAGCACGGGACCTGGTATCGCTGTATCGTCTTGACCAGCTCCTCGTGGTTGTGGGTTGCCAAGACCTGGGAGAACAGCTGGATCCCCCTCAAGGCAGTGCCTTCCCTCAGTAGCCGGCGGTCAGCTGCTAACGTGCGGTGTTGCTGTCAGTACCGACGGCGCCCGAGGTTGATATTTATCATGATGTTCGGGTTGAATGGGGACCTACCTTCGCACTGGGGGGCATCGAAGACTGCATCGTACTTATTCCGTATCAGGGTGTAGATGCAGTCAATCTCCTCTACCTCCCAGGGGTTAAGGCTGCTAAAGAAGAGGGCCAGTGTCTCGGTAGGGTCAAGCATGGGCACTGCGCGGTATCGTCTAGGTTTGGGCCCCTGACCGAAGAGGTTGCAGTAAAGCTGAAAGCGGTACAAGGCCCGTAGAAGACGTGTTTGTTCTGCACCGGACAGACTACCGACCTCGAGGGAAGGATCGAGATGTTGGAGGAAGAGGGCTGCGCACTTCAGCGATAGGGGTCGAGCGACAGACTGGTGGAAGACTGCCATGTCGAGAAGGTCGGCTAGGGTACAGTCTTCGAGCGCCAGTTCGGGCCCCGCGAAGCGCAGCGAAATGTAGCTGTGAAGGAAGTCCCGCATTGCGTCCGGGACCAGCGACCGAGGCGGACTATAAAGCGTTGCAGACCTCTGCACGGCGTGGGCATCGACCAGCATGCTGCCGAGGGTGGAAAGGAGCACCCGGCTCAGCACATGTTTCCGATCTAGACGGTATTGCTGGTAAAAGACGGGCGACGCGAGGATGAGCGACTTCAAATCATCCAGGTCGCAAATGTGGGCGAGAACCTGGAGTCTTAGTTCAGAGGGCAGTGTTTCTAGCCTACTCGCGGCGGGCGTCAGCTGCGCCGGACTGGCATGTGACGAACCAGGCTGGGCCCGCTGGGACATGTCGATGGCCTCGTCGTCAGCGGGAACATCGATATCCACGAAATCTCTAACGGCGGTGGCAGTGCAGGTGTCGGTGGTGATTGCAACGTCGGGTTCGGGCTGCTGTGGACACGGTCGCTGATCGAGGCTGGTTGCAGGTGCTGTACCAGCCGTGCCATCACTCTGATGGGCGTGCTTTGAGTTTGCAGCCTTTACTCGCTCACGCAGCCGCGCAAAAAGCCCGAATTTGCTCCATCGGCTCGGCATAGTGATCGGAGTCAATTCAGTGGCGCGATAAACCCGTAATGATGCAGTAGAGACATTAGCTGGAAGAGGGGAAATATACTTCCATGGCACCTAATGATATGGAACTTGGAACACTGCCAACGAGCAAAGTCAAAGTTCCAGAACGGCACGGGCCGCAGGGCGTTGACCAACGCCAATTGGGATGACTGCATCTGCTACATTGATTACCGGGAATCCAGAGCACTTTCATTGGCAGGAGCTGATGGATTCTTCGCAATCGGCATGAAGTCGGGCGACGTCAAGCTATACCAACAGAGTACCTGCCAGCAAGTCGCCCCCTTGGCCCATGGAGAGCCCGTTGGAAAGCTAAGGTTCGACACCACCTCCAAATATCTTGCTTCTACTGGTTTCAAAATGCTCAAGATGTGGGCCACCGAAGGAAGGCTGCTCTGGACGGTTCCGAACGCAACTCTCCTCTCCGCCATCTCCTTCACAGAAGACAGCAAATACCTCGTCACCGCTGACAGATACGGTAACATCAACACACTGAACACCCTTGATGGTAGTAAAGTTCCAGCCGAATTGT
The DNA here is from genome assembly GCA_033296875.1 of Achaetomium macrosporum. Classification (NCBI taxonomy): domain Eukaryota; kingdom Fungi; phylum Ascomycota; class Sordariomycetes; order Sordariales; family Chaetomiaceae; genus Achaetomium; species Achaetomium macrosporum. Next base: position 259,213 of record MU860010.1, on the reverse strand, counting down.
CAGCAGACTCCTCACGCAAGACCAGCCTTAGCCAAGGTGGGTTGTGGCGGGTCATCGTGTCGGCCGACATTTGTCCCAAGAGCGAACTCATCGCCGTCGGCTACCGGGGCTGGCCGCCGCAGATTTGGAGCATACAGCAAGACGTCATGATCGGCACCTGCAACCTGAGCCGCGACAAGCCTGGTGTATATATCATTTCGATATCTCAGCTCCTGTTCAACCCCAACCCAGCCTTCGAACTCCTCGCCGTGGCGTACCAAGATGGGGAACTGGCCATCTTCGACAAGTGGCCCGGCGGCCACGAGATCGAGGCAGTTTCAGGGGATGCACTGACCCTTGCCTCGACCGTGGATGGACGCACACTCGCCAGCGGAGATGCCCGGGGGACCATCAAGCTTTGGGATTTTGAGACACTCAGTTTGCTGTACTGGATCAAGTCCAGTGAAATTGAGGTCAGATCCCTGGCTTTCAGTGCTGACGGCTTTCGACTGTACGATATCAGAGATACGAAGACCAAGATTTGGGAGCCCTCCGCTCTGGTGGGAATAGTCATTTCAGAAGACTCGAGTGTTAGCGATTCCGTTCATGGTCCAGTCCCGGTCATCGGACGCGATCGGGAGCTGATTGACATCGAGCGGATCCTAGCGCCGCCCGAGGCTGGGTGTATCTTCGCCGGGAGGGATGATGGGTCGGTGGTTGTCTACGGCTCTACTACAGGCAACATGGTTTCATCGCTCTATTCGCATGGAATGCATGCCTTTGTGAGGAGCTTGTCTTGGAATTACGACATGATCGCGAGCGCAGATGTTTCCAATAACATTGCAGTGTACGGCTTGAGGAAAGCCGAATCGAGCCATTGGGCAGTCACCTCTCAGGCCTTCGAAGGAAACTCGGGGGTTGATGGCGTCATCCAGGAACTGCTACTACATCCAGCATCGCCTTTGCTGTTGGTCGTCATGGGATCTTCGACAAAGCTTTTCAACATACACAAACAAACCGAGGTACCCCTCTCAGTAGAGAGTCACGGTGGTTATCAATCATGCCTCTGGTTATCATTTGCCTCGGGGCCCGTTGTCTTACTGGGTGCGCGAGCAACGGAACCAGTCATCGACATATTTGCTCCCGGCGCGGGCGGTCTGGAATACCAACCAGCAGCCGTGTGGAATCTAGGGACGAATCAAACAAGCGTCGCATCTCGAATCAAGGCCATTTCGACTGATGCGGCGGGTGATCACATTGCCGTGCTCTTGGAAAACAACCCAACGGATCCGCGCGCCCCTGGGCTCCTGACCTACGAGGTCTCCCGCCTTTCTCTCCCTGGGTCTATCCGTGACCATACAGCGACTTTTGAGGACGCGACCCTGACAGTACCGGCCTCCGTTATCAAAACCTTCCTCGGCTTCCACGGCACACTCCTGGTCTTCTTAGACCACGAGTTCTGGGTCAAATCCATCGATCTCTCCAAGTGCAAGGCCATTGGCACCCTCGAGTCACATATAGACTGGGACTTTTTTGTCCCCAAGGAATGGATATGGAGTAACAACGGTGTGGATGGAGTTGTAACCGATGCAGGTACCGTTGTCTTCCCGAAAGAGGGGGAGTTGGCGGTAGTGAGACATGCGTTGGAGTGGACGTTCACCGCAAATGACGTGACCGAGAAGGAAATAACACCATTGAGACGCACAGGGACTTTGGATATCGCTTCAAGGGGCGGGGGGCGAGGGAGTTGAGGGATACATACCACATGTTACAGATACCATCTTTGGAACACGATTCAAAAGAACTGTGGCTCGGTCGGACAGTGGCGGGAGGTTGTATGAACCCTTTCATGGGCAACTCTGCCACTGATAGCCAATCCAACAACAACGACAAGTTGATTAGGTAGTACGACCCAGGTGCCATGGAGATACAGGCGCGCGTTGTTCGATATCCATGTCTGATTTGAGACTGCTTCTGATACTTCAAAGCCATAATATTTTCTCTAATTCGTGGGTTTCGACCTGGTCGTTTGGAGACTGGAAAATATCTGCGGTGCTCAAGCTGGTGGCAGAGAGAGCTGAGAAATAGATTGAGCTGCTCGCTGGATACTGCGCCCTGTGGAAGTTCTGTCGAAAGTCGTACATACTCGCGAATCTGATTTTTGATGCACCACATACTGGCAGTACATAGACACCTAGGAGCGTTCAATATTGCTCTTTATAACCTATAAGAACCGCGGCCGAGGATGTTCCTTGGTAGTTTCGGGCGTGGAACTGAGTACAGCCCTTGTTGGCCGGTATCCCATCTGCTGTGTTTTGTGTGCTCGAAAAGTGATGTGACCTCCTCCAGCTATCACACACATGCATCAATCTGAGAGATGGTCGCACCGCTCCCATAACTCCACTCGTGTTTGTCAAATCGCCGTCATCCGATTGGTGCCCAAACCTCCATATGCAAGTCTAGTGTTTGTTCGTTACCAACAGACTTATAATCTGGTAAATTAGCAGAAACTACCAGCAGCCTTGTTTCTTCAAATTTCCGGTCACGAGCGCTCAGCCAGGCCCTCTCTCGTTGAGTATTGCGCGGTTTTCCGCCCGCACGTTGCCTTCTAATCCAAACCATTCAAAACCATCCCCATCCTCACTGTGCCAGCTCCGACTCGCAGCTCGTGTTCCTTTCCTTCGCTCTTGTCCTGACACTACATTGCCATGTGTGACACCAAGAAGGGCGAGCACCCGTCAATTAGCGGTGTGTCGGACGGAGCGCCCCTCAGGGGGCTGCCTACGGCCGCCTTCATCGGATATCGCCCTTTCCCCCAAGTGATGAATCTCTACGCCAATTATTCCAGTGCCGGTGTTTTGAGCGCTATGAAAAGCCACAAACTCTGCGGCGCAACCGAGAGCGACTTCCTCTACCTGGTCGAATACCATCTCGGTTACACACCTAGGGGGCCCCTCAATTTTGGCCGCGGATACTACCTTCGCAACGGAACGACGTTTAAGGATCCCATCCTCGCGGCTACTGGCGAAGAATTTCCAATCCCGCTTCTTGTGTCGCTATTTAATCCTACAACTATTGTGAAACTCCCACCGCTCGACATGGCAAAGAACCCCCGTGATATGGTGGACGAGGTGCTGAGGGCGGGGGCTAGTAAGAAGCATGTGGTTATCTTCAGTTTCACAATTGAGGTTGGAGTGAAGAGAATGCAAAGAGAGAGCTTTGAGTGGAGGAAAGCCCCAGCAGCACCGGGAGAGAAACAAGAGGAAGGCGGCCATAAGGTCAAGACTCGGTATATCCTGCACCGACTCGCTCCTGGCTATCCAGCCCCCTCTCCCTCGGCCTCTTCTACCGCGGAACAGACAGACAGCGACTCAGACGTTGTAGCTGTACTTGCGTGTAACCATTTTCTCTCATTCACACACCTCTTCACATTGGAACTCAAGGGAGCCGGGCTGACCGGCGAGCTAGGGGACCGCTGGATCCTCATGGTTGTCACTACGGCTCTGAGTATCCATCTGCTGCGTCAACTTGGCAAGACGGGAAAGGTAACTGTTGGGGCTGCACAGAAGATTCATGGCAACTGAGGCCGTTCTGACTTTGGGTGCGCTGAGCAAGGGGGAGTCCTAATTTTCATAACGAGTGGCAACCTAATGGTTTGGATTGCCCTAAATCTATGCAAATTCTGTATTGCGGCTCTTACTGACTCGTTAACGGCCCGTGATATCGCACTGGTAATTGTTAAGAATCAGCTAACTACAGCAGCGGAATGATTACTTACATAGCTACTCTTCGCCGTTTTCGGTTGCCCCTGTCGATTTGCTTTTGTTTTATTTGGTTGTGGATAAACAATAGAAAAAGGGTTGGCTACGGAGATAGGATCAAGTTGTTTACATTGCTTAGGTACATCACCACTATTTGCACGGACCTGCTCGATAGTTGCACGGACTCTAACGATGTTCAGATACCACCCATATATTCAAGCCGTGAACTCCGACCTGGGAGACGTGACCATACATACAAACCAATATACACCCAAAATCCAATTCAACTTTTCTCGCTACCATCTTCTTTCTTGCACCTGGATTCTTCCATGTTCCCCGGGGCTAACCCAAAGCCCTAACCTTAACCCAATCCTAGCTATAACTACCAAACCCTAACCAACGCGCGTCTGTTCGACGCGCCTGAAGCTGACTCAAATGGTTACGAATAGAGCCCGTGCATCTATCGGCTGAGGTCCGTGCAAAAAGTGGTTGCGGCTTACACAGTAGGTATACTGCGAGCTTGGAACTTGTGGGTCCCTCAACATTGTAAACGCTTAATCGAGTCTTCCAAATGGCAAGGGGCAGAAGATATCAGACGAATCAATGCCCAAGCTCCCCATGGTCAAAAAAAGCCGTACGCCAAAGTACCCTGACGACAATAAAGAGCCAAGCAAACAGAATTAAACCCAAAAAGAGAGAAGGAAAAAGGGAAAATTAGATAAAAGAAGAAAAAGAAAAGAAAAAAGAAAAAGGAAGAAGTGGAGAGCGAGGAAGAAGAGAAAGGAATGAGATGAATGAGGTACTCTAACACTGAACTTCGTTCCATCTTGATGTTTTGGTGTACGGCTTTTTCTGGCCAGAGGGTGCCAAGGAACGCACCTTGGGGACCGTGTGAAGGCACCGTACAGACGGGTACGTGTCCTGTCACGGTCTATGCGAGCGACAGGGACCTTGGTGTATGGAGCGGAGCAGGGCAAGGTCTGCTGCCTACTGGACCGGAGAAAGGCTTCCTGCGGAGTATAAATTGGGGGGCGAAGCGCCTTGCCGTCAAAATTCACTGCAGAACTTTGTCTGCTTTTCAGATTTTGGAGCTTTTCTGACAACCAGACGTGGCACTCGGACCTGCAGAAGGCTCGGCGCCTGCTTTCCCGGTGGCCCGTGCTCCCATTCGGCGCCCCAACTCAGAAGAGGACCCACTTCGCGTCATTCACCGCTCGCGTTTGGAACGTCGCACCCGTCGATAACCTAAGGTAATCGAGCTATTCAACAACATGTGTACCACGAGGTCTTGAGCGCGGAGGGCATCCAATTACCCAGTGACCTCCTTTACAGGATCCTTGCGGCGGTACTTGAGGAAGGCGGCGTTGCAGCAGACGCACAGCACATCTTTTTCTGCAGCAATTCGCCTTCCAATTCTTCATTCGGAGCTGCACGCTCTTCGGCTTTGCAAGGGGCACACACAAGCAATTGCGTGGCGCGACCGGATAAGTTGACCCACCGACGCGGCGAGACGCGCCTGAGGCTGCCACCAGCCTCTTCATATACTCGGCCCGCCCTACGTCAAGCATTCCAATTGCCGTTCCATTCGCCAGATGCCCACACTCTAATTTTCCTCCTCCAGCAACAAATCTGGGCCGTCGTGAATCCCATAGGCGCCCGTCGACATCTCTGTCCTCAATTCCTTACCGATCTCCTTACGACAGTGACAGCGACGCGGTGGCCTGGACGACTGAGATGACCACACCGACAAATGCGTGGTCGGCACCCTCGCCACACCTGGCTGCTGCCCAGCCAGCAGGCGGTGAGGAATTGAGCCTACAGACGAGGCCTATGGGATGTGAGTCTACGGCGAATCCCTCAAGGGCCCGCGCTCCTCTAACCCTGGCTGCAGTGAAAGTCCATTACTCCTTCGATCGCGATAATCAGGTGCAATGCCTGGCCCGATGGCCCCACATACTTCAGATCCAAACATTAGCACTGGACCAGCATACAACAATCGGCCTAATAGACCTCCGGACATGCCTGCAGGCGGTTGTCCAGAGCAGTCCTGAGATTCTCAACCAGGAGAACGACTACACTGTGTACTCGTACGACTACTCCGAACCAAACGTGCCGCTGGTTGGGCAAGGCATGTTGTCTTGGAACCTGGCCTCGCAGCGTGACCCTCAACAACAACTGACCACGGGACGTGTCACACGGAACCTCTTGGCCCTCCTCAACAACGGAAGCCGGGATACGCTGGAGGTGAGGCTGAAGTTTACGGCTGTTGCGAGGCCCGTGCGGCGTACAGATGATCCCAGCACGGTTACTGTGAACGAAACAAGGTCTCCAAAAATCCCTGCCGACACGGCGTCAGAATGGAACGCCTTAGTTCGATCCAATTCGATGCTGGGACATGGCCCAAGTGTGAGCGCGGTATCGTCACCAGCACTCGCCCCAGCTCAACTTAGTCATCCCCCACAACAGAGTCAGCCAGCCAGCCTTCCTCCTGCCAACGATCCGACACCGGCATCAATGCTGTCCGGAAACGGAACATCAAGTGTCGCGCCAACTCCTGCGGAGCCCCAAGGATCCGCGGATAACGCGCCGTCACCGGCGATCCCACAGGCTACGGAGGCTATGCCACGGCCACGCTCTTCGCGGCCCGCTTCGAGGTCACGACAGCCGACCGGTAGACCTCGAGGACGGCCGCGGAAAAAGCCCCAAGAGACTGGAAATACATCGGCGGCCGAGGAAGCCACAGATGGCGACGAAGGACCGCAGAGGAAGCGGATAAAAGTCATCAGAACCGAGTACCCTGCGATTGCCCCTTTTGGCGCTGTTCCAGATTCTTTGCGGGTGGCTGCAAGTACCTCGGGCTCCCTGCGGACCATGAGGCCCGTTGGCGCTGGGGGGGTCGTTTCTGCTGCCAACCACCTGCAGGATGTTCCCCGGGCACCTACCCCGATCCCCGACGGACCCCTATTGCAGCAGCACCCGAGGAGGAGAGTGTTCGAGAATCTGGCTAGGTCCGAGTCCATGACAAGCATGGACCAGCCGGGATCTGGGAGATCAGCGGCTCAGAATCCAAGTCAGGATGCCAGGTCGCCGGCGGGCTCGATTGCGCCGTCACCAGACCACGGCTATTCACCGGAAGGCAGCGCGGGCGATCTGGGCTCATCGCCGCCCGTCCCACGGAATATTCCGTACATGCGATCCAGCCCACCAGTTCTGAGCCCCGTACTATCTACTTTGCCCATGTCTCAGGCCGACTCCGGCTTCATGAGCGGCGGCTTCGATGATTTATTTGACGACGTGGACATGCTGCACAACCTTCCACAGCGGCAAACACAGGATCAGATGCTACCAGTCCCGCCTCTTCCTGTCCCCAGCAAGCCGAACCGAGGAAAGAATGGTCGTGCTCAGCAGCAAGAACAACAACCAAACTTCCCTTTCCAGGAAGAGAACCCCGGGCCGCCAGAACTGTTGCCGGTAAAAAGCATCTTCAACCCCGCCGGCAAGGCCAAGGCGCTGAATCGACACACCGCTGCCGCCTCGGCCCAGTCTGGCCCAAAAAAGTCCAACGGGGCCGCCAGTTCCGCGCAACCGTCGAGCCACGCTGCAGGAAGCGGCTTCACCGAGGTTTCCCAGCAAGAGTCTGGCCCAACGTCCGTGAGGCCAATGCCCGTACCAGAACGTCCAGAGCCAGAGCCCGTCCTGCCGGCGCAGCCGGCGTCGAGGCCCGGTTCAAGGGGTCTCCCCGCCTCAGACGTTCCAGTCCCGGCTGTCCCGGCCCCGGCTGTCCCGGCAAGCGACCCCGTCGCCAACGCCGCAGCGCCAGTTTTGACCTTGCCGCGAGCAGTCGCATCGGAGGCGCCTTGCCCGCCCAGCGACCTCGAGCCTCCGCGATACAGCAAAAACCTGGTGAAGAAGCAGTCCATCAAAGAGCGGCTCGAGATCGCGATCGAGAAAGGAGAATCGCCGCCATTCTGCAACAACTGCGGCGCCATCGAGACGCCAACCTGGCGCAAGATCTGGACTCGGGATTTCGATGGACAGCCGGAATTCCATGAGTTCTCGGACAAGCCGGGATGTGTGACGATGGTTGAGGTGTTGGTGAAGGATCCAGATGGTCTGCCGTCCAAGTACCGGATGGTCAAGAAGAACCTCGGCCCAAAGGACGACAAAAAGCAATGGGTTGAGACCATCTTGTGCAATCCCTGCGGCATCTGGCTGGCAAAATTCCGGGCACACCGACCCCCTGAGAGGTGGGACAAGGACGCCGCTAGGCTCAACGCCCCGCGCAGGAAGCGAGATTCCAAGGCGAACAACTCGCGCTCAAAGAAATCGCGCACAAAGAGTGACGCCCAAGCGAATCCTACGTCGGAGGCGTATTTCACCACCGACCCGGTCGGCCCGGCGGGCGACGACTCGCCGAAGGTTGTCGTTGGGGCCATCGTCGGGGGCGGGGGCCGGGCCGGGGCGTGCTCAGAGCAACAGGGCGTGGCCGTGCTGGAAGACAAGCCTTTAAACTTCCAGCGCTCCCCAAGGCGTTTCATGGGGTCGACTCACTCGAGGGGCAGTGGGACTGCGGACAGCCCCATCGCAGTTGAGGATGATGACCTGGGCAGCACTAGACGGCTGCTCTTCCCATCACCCAGGAGGGATGGAGTGCCCAAGGTCCTTGGGGAGCTCGCGCTGAACACGGTCCACACGGGAACGCATGCTCCGGAGACCAAGTCCGCGGCGGCAGGGGAGGAGGGCGATTCGCGCCAGGAGCGCTCCGGCACTCCAGTGCGTCAGGGTCACGATGACCTAGAGCAGGAGCTCTTCGGCACCCCACCCAAGCGCCCTAGCACGCCACCTCCCAAGGCGTCCGGGCCATTCAAGACTCCGACCCGCCCAACGCCCAGCCATAGGCCGATTACCAGGAGCATTTCTCGGTCGATCCGCTCTGTTAGAAGCATCCCGAGGTCACCCAGCCAGCTCTTGCCCAACAACCTGCTGCAAACCCCATCCAAGACCCCACGACCCGGCTACGTGAACGGTGGCGGCAGCAGCAGCAGCAAGCGGCGAACTCCGCGGAGCACCACGGCACATCTCCACGCACACTTTGTGCTCGATGGGCAAGAGCAGCAGATGCAGATGGAGATCCAGTATGAGTCGCCTTTCACGGCCACGCTGCATCAGCTCCTGAGCGAAGCTAATGACTTCATAACGGGATCGCCCTCGCGCGTCAGGGCGGAGGATCTGGACCTGAGCAATCTCCAGCAGCTTCAGGATGTTGCGGGACAGAACCATGAGGGGCACGATGCGGCAACCATGGACTTTGGCAGCTTTTTGGGCACGGACCTGATCATGCCAGACAGTCCCCCGCTTGTTAGGAGCGCGGGGAAGGCTGCTGGGAACGGGACTAGGGGTGATGGTGGGAACAGTGCTGAGCAGCGGTTTGGCGGGGTGTTGCAGGAGGAGGAGGCCTGGGCGCAACAGTTGCAACATGATGTCACGGCCGAAAAGGGAAGAATGAGCTGATTTAGCTGGGAGTGAGGCCTGCTGTCAGAAAGGGATGGTGACATTTTGGGAGGTGTAAGCGATGATACCTCGCCTTGTTGAGGCTGCCCGAGTCACGGTATTCTCCTTTCCTTTATGTTTTCTGGGTTATTTCTGGGGGCAGGATTTTCACTTGCTCTTTGTCAAGTCACTGCGGTCATTTGCGTACGGCCTGTTGAGTTATGGAGGCTTCGGGGACATGGGAATGCGTGATATCAGGGAATCATGGGTGCGAGGTTTTGCTTTTTGGCGCTCTACTATCTGTGCACACTGCAGCATTGCCGAGGCGGTATGCCTTAGGTCTGAAATCGAGAACGTTCAGAGCACACTTAACATCGGCTCGCTTTTGGCATCATTGCACATGTACAGTATGGTAGCTTGTTCAATTCCACCCCTGCTCTAATGTCGTGTGATGTATCTGTCTTGCTATCGGGCCTTTGCTCGTCCGAGATTTGGGGACAATTCGTGAAAGGCCGGTCAGCTATCTTATGGTTCTTGACTCGGAGAGAAGACTCAAGAAGATGAGAAAAGAGAGGCAAGATCACGCGGTTTCTGCTTGTCTATTGTGCGCCGTGGCATCAATTAACCCCGCTAAACCCAGTCTCCAGCCCTAGTCATAGGCAAAAAGGCTCCGATGCTGCTGTGAGACCTCGACAACTGTGTTGGCCAGGTCGTAATCTGCTTCCAAGATCAGTTTTCGCTTTGCATCAAGACACGACGCGTCACGGCCCAATGGAAAGACGGAGCATTCGGCTTGTGATGATGCCGACTTACCGACGCCGGTCCCGAGGTCCATGGAGCTAAGCACCTTGATCGAGAGATCTGGGTTCACTTTGCCAATGAGCTGGACGCCGTTGCCAGCCGAGAGATGTGCTTCCTAGTTACGATGTGATGTCAGCGTCGTTTTGCTTCCATCCAGCCACAATCACCCGGCTGGGGGAGCATGAGGGAGGGGTAGGGACAGGGTATGAACGGGGATAGATGGAAGCGAGAGCGTGCAGCTTACGCGGTTGAGGTGGGCCGTGATGCTGCCGTCGGCATCGATGAGGGCCTCGTCGCCCCGCAGCTGCATGACCTTGCCCACGATAATGACGTTCTTGCCGACGTATTGATTGAGATACGCGCAGGTGATGCGCGGGTTGGCGACAGCCTCCATGGTGGAGGTATCCCTTTTTTTGTGCTTGACCACTTAACTCGCTCGATGTGATGTGTGGTAAGGACTTATCGGTGTTTTACTTCTTCGCGGAGCTGGCTTCCGCGGAGGGCTCTGATCGGAGCTGGATGCTTGAATGCAGCAAGGGACGTACGTCGGGGATTCGGATAAAATTCGGGCCTTGCGTAGGGCTGAAACACAGATGTTGCTGCGGGGTGCAGATTCGATCCGCGTTCTCACGTACCGTACCTTATCTTGCATTGTGGGGCAATGCTCGCACGTCTATCGGCAGCCGATGAGCTTGCCTACGACCAAGAAACGGAAAGCCAGCGATGAAGTGGCTGTGGAGATGAGAAGAAGTCACCAAAACTTGGCCATGAGGTACGGTCCCAATCTGGGGAGCCGAGCCGTTCCTGGATGTGCGCTTTACCTACGTAGGTAGGTACATGTCTCTAGGTCTCAATAATTTCCTTCAGGCCAGCGCATTCCCCAAAGAGGTAAGTTCTTGCATGATCTGAGCCGTGGTTCTAACCCGAATAATTCCCTCCAACGCAGACTCAGCTAGGTGGGGAATTCGATGATCTGAAAGTAACGATGGCAGCTGTTAGCATACCTAGATACACCATAGTCCCACCAATTGAGCCAGCGCCGTTAGGAATTCGAACCTAATCCCGTTAACGTACCAGACAAGCACCAGTGGCCACGGGAGGTGCGGCATGACGGAGGATTAGGTCCGCAGTTTGCAGTTGCTCAAACCACTAAAAACGGGCGAACTACAGAGCTTACCGACGGTCTAGACCTCGTCAAGGCTTTTTGAAGATGAGGCAGCTCTAGGGCCTCGATATGCAGGAGCCTATGTCGCCATGCGAGGCATGCTTTCCACACATTTCGATGTCTGTTACCTTCAGTCTCGCAGGTAGCATCGCAGCTCTATTGGCTTACACGTATCAGCATCTGTTGAGTCGCCCGTGCGACCGTTAGACAAATCAATCTTCTTGGCCGTAATGAAGGACAAAGGACGGTGACGCTGTCAAGTGGGTTGAAGGGGTTCCCCTGCCTACTCACTGTCTTTTCGCGAGCCCTGATCACATCTCGACGTCTACGCAGAGCCATTCATCGGGGCAGCGCGGGCTTGAAATGTCCGACACCTCCACAAAACGGCGCGTGTCGTCGGCAGACCCGGTAAATGGCTCCAACATCTCACGAGTGGTGACGTCTTCATCTGGGCAGCATCGTGAAGGACTCTTCAGCTCATTGCTTAGGTAGGCTGCCGTGGGTAAGCGCCTACCGTATGGTATATATCATACTCCAGGTAAGGTATAAGTAGTCCGTAGTGTTCTCCGTGATCGTATCCGGAATCTCGCATCTCTTACTCCTCAGTCCTTCTTTTCCTCCAACGCCCGACAGATCATGGAGAGATTCCCGCGTCGACACGACCCTTGAAAGCCTGGAGCGTGCATTGTCGTCTCAGGCCGCTCGGGAAGAAGTCAACAAGCCAACCAACCTCCGCATGTCTCCCATCTCGCTGTCTCGAGACCTTGCAGACATAGCACCCGCCCTTCCACAGCGCCCACCCTATATCTCGGAGAAGTTGGCTACTGGCGGGCACAAGTCACATCCACGTCCCACTGCAGTTCCCTGCAGTTCCTGCATTTGCCAGCATCTCTCGATGCTTCAAAAATCAGACAAAGCAATGGGCCCGTCAGCGGAACATCCTGAGGAGGCTTGCGACAAGCTCGGCCATTCGCCTGGCGCCGACGAGTTCACTAATACGATGGACCTGCTCGGCCCGCAGTCCACTCCGTTCGGTGAACACGGCGTGGACACCTCGCGGACATCATCAGTTGCCGAGGGGTATGCGGACCCAGATGAGTCGGCTGGGTGGCTCGCGCTGGCAGAAGCCGAGGCGATGCTAGAAGACAGCCCGGTTCTTTCCCTTATCGACCCTCGGCTCTGGAACGCAGAAGGCGGCAACGAGCTTCTGAGCGCGCAGGTAAACCTGCAGCCCGCGGGCATGCCCGAGCCGCCCAAGCGAAGACCGCTCAAGAGGTCACCGAGGGGAACCGGGCTAGCACAAGGCCCTGCGCAATCACGTCCACGCCAAGGACAAACGTCTTCGTCAATGGGCATCACTCCTCGGAGGCGACGGGGGCCAAAACTGAGTAGGGAGGAGATGCTTCAGAAGAACCGGGAAGCGGCCCGCGAGTCTCGCCGGAGGCACGCTGAGCGGACACGCAAACTGCAGATGCGTGTAGAAGACCTCGACTCCAAACATTCGGATTTGGAAAAGGAGAGGGACGCTCTAAGAGAATTTCTCAATCTCTTGAAGCATTCATTGGCGGGCCACGCTTTCTGCGACCATCCTCCTATCGATGCGTGGATAAGAAACGAAGCCACGTGGTATGCGCACCGTCTTCATCCGCCTCCGCCACCCTCGTCGCATAACGAGACCATTGTCTTCGTTCAGCGTACGTCAAGCGTCCGGGCTTTTGGGGCTTCTCAATGACCGATCCAAGTGTACTGCTATTTAGAGCCCAATTCGACGGATTCCCCGCCCGAGATCACCATACCTCCCCCCGAGGAACCTACCTCCGATGGGGGACTAGACTTCATTAGGCAGTGGTTGAGGGAAGACATGATAGAGGGGACAACGTGAGAGCCTGAGAGGGGCCGAATGTCGCGGAAATTCGCGGGGTGTGATTGCGATAATCAATGAAACCTACCTTAAGTAGGTAGAAGACTTGTAGATGTGGAGCGATAGATCGTTCCCTTCGACTCGAGCGATCTTGAAATAGATAGCGAACTGCAGTCGTCGCGCATCCAGGCACCGAATGTTGGGTATTAGGTAGGTAGTCCGTAAGGGATGTAGCTTTTGATTTCAAGCCTGTTGCTTTGACCACATACCAAACACTCATTCGAATTGGCCATTTGCTAAGGACAACGGACGGCACACAAGTTGCAACTGGAAAAGGGTTCAGCAAAGTGGGAGAAGAGCACCCATCCATTCTTGGGGCTCGTACATCGCGTGCCTTTCTCCCCTTCCATCTTCTCCCGTGGAGGAGAAAGATGAAGCATGAGCTGCCAGTACAGTAGATCCCGTGCAATCGGCTACACCCGGGCCCGGGCTCTTCAGAGACACCTACATACCTAGGTAGTACGCTGTAGTAGGAGATGTCCCTTGCGGGTACGCAAAAGTGGTTTTCGGCCCCGCTCAGAAGGCTTGGAGCCGTTCTCTTTGCCAATGACGACGCAGTTGTCATCGCGACATCCTATGTCGAAGGGGCTGGGCTTCGCATTGGGTGCCATGTCCCACCAAGCCCGTTTGTTGGCGAGGAGCCCACGGAATATGTGAGCAGGTTTAATGGATGGTCTCTATTATCTACTATAGAGGATGGTGGGAAACTGATTGGGACTTTGTAAAGGCTCGCCGACTACGATCCATCCAATGTCCTTGAGGCCGATGCGTATGAAACTGTGTTTGACACAATATTTTGAGCGACGACAAACGACAGCCGTTCAGTACTCTATATTGCTCCCCGAGAGCCTTCACCTCGCTATGATTAAACTGGGGTCGTTCCCCCGTACAATAGATTGCAACCTGGAAGAGATCCTGTTTGTTCCTTGTTTACCGGAATCACGGCCTGGTTCTCCATAGGCTGGAGGCAGGGCATTGTTTGGCTACAAGCCCACACAACGCCCCGAAGAGCAGTCGCTTGCATCGTACCGGAAGATAAGTGTGACCAAAATAGAGGTGAGATAGCTTTTCATCCCCAATACTCTCATTTGGCTGACTCGATCGTCTGCGGCAGCTCCTGTGCTGATGTCTAACCACCGTGTGAGGTGAAAATCATTGCCAACTTGCGCTCTGAAGTTGGCAAGAGAAGCAGCTAGCTCGCGTCTCTTTTCACAGCAGGATCTCGAATCGCTGACGCCCCTTAGCCTCTTTGGGTTGAGGGAGATGACTCGGCGGGGTCGTACCAGGTGTGCGGTGACGTCCCACAACTGCGTCTGCGACTTGGCCAAGCCGTATCTTTGACGACCACAGTTGAGCTTCTGGAGTACGCCCCAAACCGCAGCTAGGCTTCTCTTCACGGACCGCTCATATCGGAACCATTTTCTCAAAACCAAACGGCTCTCGGAGCACAATCCTAGAGAACCTCCTCCTCCTCCTCCTCGCCCGGTGCTGCGGCTGGTATGGATACTGCTGGCGCGGGAACAGCCCCAACATTCATGGGCTTCTCCCCTTCAGGTTCGTCAGCCCCTTCCATTTCCGCATCGCCGTCTTGATCAGCATAGAAAGCCGCGATCATGGCATCTTCTTCCATCTTGGCCTTAGCCTTCTTGCTCAGCTTCGCCCGCTCCTCCCGCTCAAACACTTCCCTGTTGATCTCGTCCCACGTCTTCTTCCGCGAGTTGATGACCTTGGCATGGCTTTTGCTCTTCTGCACCTTGAGTGCCGTCCGCTCCATGATGGCCTCCGCGCGGCCCATGCTCTTTTCTTGCCGCCGCCGTGCCTTGGAGCTCAGCACCGCTTTCCGCCCGCTCTTGGCCTTCTTGGTCACGCCACCGGAGTGGTGCGCCGCGAGCACGGCCGGCCGTCGATCGACGGATTCCTGCGGCGGACGGACCTCTTTTAAGGACTTGTCAACGTCGATGCTAGGGGAGGCCGCGCGCCTGGCCGCGCGGGAATGTTTTGAGGGGCCTGAAGAGAGGCAGAAGTTAGTGTAATGATTCTAACCAAGTATAACCGCCAGTAAATAAGCTGTACCTTTTTTCCCTTTGGAAATGTTGCCTTTCGCCATCTTGTGTGTTGGATTGTGTCGTTATCAACAGTGGTATCGCGGGGCTGAACATCAGAAATTCTTATCGCTGGGAAATTTTGGGCTTCCTCCCGGCTCCCAGCTGCAGAGATGTGCCAAGCAGTGGAGCACTCACATGCTCAGCTGTGCAGATGCCCACCGGCATCAAGGCGACCAATGGTGGCGCGTCAGCCAGCAAGATGCGAAAGCTGTTCCCCAGAGCTCAAAACACTGGGGAATTTCCATCAGTTCCAACAATTGGATTTCGAATCCACCCTGTCGCTATTCTTTCAATAAACACCAACTCGCTGCTCCCATTGTACCCATTTTGGTTGAGCCAATCTATTCTGCTATCGGATATGGCCTTTTTTTATTCATTCGACGTCTCCACATTGTCGGCTGCGTGACCCAGGACGTTCCGTCTTCCTCCTCGGCCAGGTGAACGGGCCTTCCCATTTTCCTGCTACCATCCTTCTTAGCAGAATGAATTCCGACACGAGGCGCATCCTGAGCCAGTTCGACACTCGCGCTAGTTCTGATTTCTACCAGTACTACGTGGCCGAACAACCGAAAATCCGGTTCACCAGCCCTACCGTTGTCGCCACCGTTTCGTTACTCGTTGCCACCATCTTATATCCTGCGGCGGTCCAGCAGGGCTGGATTGTTTCGCCCCCTCAGCTTCTCTGGGACGCTCTGGTGTTCATAATTCCCGCCCGCCTTCTTTTCGCCATTGATCGCTTCATCAATCCGCCGCTTTTCCCAGCCCACATGCTCCGGTCACAGCAGCCCACCCGCGCCGCCAAGAGCGATGCGTTGCAGAGAATTCTGGGACTCAACAGTTATGGAGGGATACTTAGCTCGGCCTCTCAGGTCGGACGCAAAGGTCTTAGCAGCCTGTCCAGCTCTGCTTTAGGGAGCAGGACTGTGGGAGACCAGCCGCCTGGGTTGGGCAACTACGACAACTCTTGCTTTCAAAACAGCATCCTTCAGGGTTTAGCATCGCTCAAGCCGCTCCCGGCGTATCTATCTGCGATTTCCCTCGAAAGAAGATTGGATCCGTCTCCGACCCGAACCGTCGACACGCTCCGCGAATTGATGGCCGAGCTCAGCGGCCCTTCCAGCAACGGCAGGACTCTCTGGACACCTAGGGTGTTGAAGAACATGAGCACCTGGCAACAACAAGATGCGCAGGAGTATTACTCGAGGCTCCTCGACCAGATCGACAATGAGATTGCAAAGGCTGCTCGCGCTCTTCAGGACCCCCCAAGACTCGAACCGGACTTCACCGGCCGCGGCT
The DNA here is from genome assembly GCA_033296875.1 of Achaetomium macrosporum. Lineage (NCBI taxonomy): Eukaryota > Fungi > Ascomycota > Sordariomycetes > Sordariales > Chaetomiaceae > Achaetomium > Achaetomium macrosporum. Next base: position 242,695 of record MU860010.1, on the reverse strand, counting down.
CTCCGAGCAGCCACCACAGCAACGACAGCGGGTACCATAGCTTAACCGGACACTCTAAAGGCGGCGGAGTAGAGCCTCGTCTCACGCGAAACCCTCTTGAAGGATTCATGGCACAACGTGTGGCCTGCGTGAACTGCGGCTATTGCGAAGGGCTGACCATGATTCCCTTTAACTGTTTGACATTGACACTCGGCAACTTGCCGGAACATGATCTGTATGAACGATTGGATCATTACACCAAGGTTGAGGCAATCCAAGGAGTTGAGTGCCCCAAATGCACCCTACTCGTGTGTCGAGACGCGGTCAAGACCCTCGCCGAACGCACCGGAGACATTCCCGAGATACGTCAGAGATTACAAATCCTGGAAGAAGCACTCGAAGAAGAAGCGTTTGACGACGAGACTTTGCGAGACAAGTGCAAGATCACGGCAAAGACGAGGATCACCTCGACAAAGACCAAACAAGTTGCTCTAGCTCGGCCCCCGCAGAGCCTAGTGCTCCACGTGAACCGGTCAGGCTTTGATGAAGCAACTGGCTACATGTTCAAGAACTCGGCCGCCGTCCGCTTTCCTATGATGCTGGATCTGGGGCCCTGGTGTCTTGGCAGTTCTGACGAACTGGCGGATGTGCGGGAGGACGCGGCTGCTGCCCGCGACGTAGAGCGGTGGACGCTGGATCCCAAGGTATCTATGGTAGCGGGAGATCGACGACCGTCCAGGATAACGGGACCGATCTACGAGCTGCGCGCCGTGGTGACGCACTACGGACATCATGAGAACGGCCACTACGTCTGCTACAGGAGGCATCCCGTTTCTTCGGCTCCGACTGCAAGCAAGACTGAAGGAGCGGAAAGCGAGAGCCTGGTTAACACTACGTCTGAGGAGGGCGTAGTTCATGATGCTGTGGAATCAGACCATGAACCGCAGGCCGCGAGCGACACGAATGGCTCGGTGTCAGGCCAAGAGGAACCGCGCTCTCAATGGTGGCGGCTGAGTGACGAGGATGTGACCCAAGTGGACGAGAAGACGGTCCTCTCTCAGGGCGGCGTGTTCATGCTCTTCTATGACTGCGTGGATCCCAATTCGGTGCTAGCTTCAGGGGTCGACAAGTCCATCAGCGCCGAGCATGCTTCCCAGGGTATTAAGAACTTGGATGGGAGTCTCGCAAGTATTCTGGCCGCTCGAAACCCAGGGGTGGTGCAGGACAGGGACTGGGACTCGACTACCGAGTCGGGCGATACACTGAAGTTTGACGAACTGCTTCCGTTCTCAGGCACGCCAACACTGCCTGGTATGTCCCCAGTAATTCCGATGGCGGATGAGGGACTCTCAGACATTACCGGAACAGCCAGCGAACAGCAAGTTTCGTCGCTGGAAAGCGAGACAGACCTGAAGAGATCCACGACCGTTACCTGGAACCAGAACTTGGGGAATGACCAGGAGACAGACTCGATGTGTTCGGATACCACGGTCGTGGGTGACGAGGAGTTCTCATTACCGCGGTACCAAGCGTGCGCGACGTGACGTACCAAAGATGCGGGGTGTGTGTTTGCAATGCATAGCGACCGGCGTTTCTGGTTCAGGCGGTTGCCATCCGATGGGCTCCTATTTTCCCTTTCAGACTCGGTCGAGGACTGGGGCACTGGGCGACAAATGTACTTGGCGTTGGGGCCGGTTTACGTGGGATGTCTAGGACCAGTGTTTTTTATGGGTTAGATATCAGCGGGAATAGGTTACGCAGATGTTTTAGAGGCGCCGTTGTTGGCTGCACTCTCGGTTCTTGATCCATCCCCTTTGTTATGCTGGTGATCCGATAGGCAAAAGTATCTAGCCCATTGCTGTGTATCTTGGCGTTACGAAACCCGTGCTTTTAACGCTGCAGATTTATACGAAGTGGGTCCTGATTTCGGCTGTTACCATTATGGATACAACCAACAAGCAAGTATTCCGTACTGTGTACAGTGCTTGTATAGGCTCCAGTCGTTTGGCGATTCGCACATTCTTTCACTGCTGGGAGCAACGAATGTCCCTTTACAGTCCACGGACTTCACCTCTTCAGAGGTTTCTCCTATCGGATGAGCCTAGCAGAAGCCATTTGGATAGTCGATAATCTTGAAACTCACAGGCCTAGTCAAGCCGCCGACCCCCGCCGGGTGACAGTACGGATCCGTACACTTATCCGATAATCTTTTACGTTAACTTGAGCAACGAGATCTCCCTGTCTTTCAACGACCCGCCACTCTCGGCATGCTTGCCGAGAAGCAGAGGCCACAAGTTCAATAACATAATTTATCTAGTTAGTCTCACATGGAGAGAAGAAATGCCTATAGATTTTCGGGTGCTTCGAGCCATACGTCCTCTACGTGTATTATTCGCAGATTTGACCCAGTGCCGCCCCTTTTATCCCTTTATATATGCGCGCTTTTGTGCTGCTGCTTGCAGACGATAGGACTCGAACATGCCCAAACAGGACAAGCTTATTGGCTAGCGGCAACAGCCAACACGACTGACCCTTGCAGGCTGCTGCTGACTTTTTGGTCGCCCCGCCGTGGCGCGCGATCCTTTTTTCGGGCATCGCGCAAAGGAACCAAGGGGCCGCCAGCAGGGGGTTCAGCCGCCAGGGCCGACGGCGCCGTCCAGCCCTTTCAGCCTTTCGACGGACACTTTTCACCGCGAACACGAACTGCCACCCTCTGCTGTTTGGTTCTCCCATTCGGATCGTCATCCCCTGGCGATAGTTCCCTTTTTTCTGCTCCCAAGTCGATTCTTTGTTTCCTGTTGCAAGACCTCCAATCGAGCGAATGCCCGGCTGAGAAATAATACGCTCCTTCATTTTTCCGACTCGCTCGTTCGCTCCTTTCTGTTCTCGTGTCGGCCAGAGAGGGAACCTTTGATTCCGGAATCTTGTCGATCGCTTCCTCGGTCGTCTGCCCCGACCCGACCGAGTCCCTCCGCTCCCTCCGACAGGCCCGGGAACCGTTCCCTGTCCTTGCCGAATCGACATGGCCGAAGACGATGTTGAGCGCCAGGTTGAAAAGCCGCGGCCGGCGGAGCGATCGGTGCATGCGATATTCTATATCGCGTACGTCTGACGTTGGCGGAAATGGTTGCCGGTCTAGGTTGTGCTGACGGCTGCCCTGGTGCAGGAGTTGGATTTTCTTCTCCAACTTGACCATTCTCTTTAACAAGTGGATAATTGATAGCCGGGGATTCAGTAAGTCTGTTCAAAGGAAAGAAAGAAAATGCTATGGCCAAAGGTGCTAACCGCTGCTTACAGGATATCGTACGTTACTCGAGTCTCCCGCACCCTTTCACCAACCGACTCACTAACAAACCGACAGCGGTGATCCTAACATGCTGGCATCTTATCTTCGCGACGGTCGCGACCCAGATCCTGGCGCGGACGACCAAGCTCCTTGACGGGCGCAAGAACGTCAAGATGACGGGGCGCACCTACCTGCGCGCTATCGTGCCCATCGGCCTGCTGTACAGCGCTAGTCTTGTCTGCAGCAACATGGTCTATCTGTACTTGAGCGTGGCCTTCATCCAGATGCTCAAGGCGGCCGCGCCCGTGGCCGTCCTGCTGTGCAGCTGGGCCTGGGGCGTGGAGGAGCCCTCGCTCAAGCGCTTCCTCAACATCCTACTCATTGTCGCCGGCGTAGCGCTCGCTAGCTTCGGCGAGATCGATTTCAGCTTGGCCGGGTTTCTGTTCCAGGTCGGTGGCATTGTGTTTGAGGCTATGCGCCTCGTCATGATCCAGGTGCTGCTGTCCGGCGACACCCAGAAGATGGACCCGCTCGTGAGCCTGTACTACTACGCGCCCGTCTGCGCCGTCATGAACGTCATCATTGCCATCGGCTCTGAAGCGAACAGCTTCAACCCGGCCGACCTCGCCAAGGCCGGGTACGGCCTGCTTCTGCTCAACGCCATGGTAGCCTTCATGCTCAACGTGAGCAGCGTCTTTTTGGTACGCAGCCAACCCTCGCTATTCAACCACCCGCTTCCCAAAACTGACCGTCTCTTCTCCAGATTGGCAAGACTTCCGGCCTGGTGATGACCCTAACCGGCATCCTGAAGAACATCCTCCTGGTCATCATCTCGGTCATGATCTGGCACACGGCCGTCTCATGGCTGCAGTTCCTCGGCTACTCCATCGCCCTCGCCGGTCTCGTCTACTACTCGATCGGCTGGGACCAGATCGTCGCTATCTCCCAGGCCATGTGGGTTTACGCCAAGGGCGGCTACGAATCCATCAGCGGCTCGCCTCCGAGCGGCGGGGAAGAACAGGCCCAAACCAGTCAGGGCCGTCTGCCCTCGGCTGTGCGCAGGGGGCTGATCATGGGCGTCGCGGCAATCACAATGCTGGTTCTTGCTGGCGGCTTCATTTATGGCGGGGGCGCGGCAATAGTTGGGGAGCAGTTTGGGGCCGGCGAACCGAGTGAATGAGGGATTAGGGTGGAGGGGGGCGGTGTATGATAGTTGGGGCCTCTCCACGATATGTTCATAGCAAGCAGGCGGGCGGCTTCTGGTTCACTAATGCGTCTTGACTGGTAATGAATAGAGCTCCTTGGTTACGTTATTCCATGGCTTCCAGGGGCTGTGCATGGTGCATCGAGAGGCGTGCAGGAGCAAGGTTGCAAAAGCTCTTCTGGAGAAAAGGGGTAGCGGATGGAATGAGCGCAGCGGCCTCCACTGGCCGCAATGTACATGTATGTACATCCTCCCATACAAAGAAGTTAGTGTTTTATCACATATGCCTATCCGCTTTCCCTGGGGATTAATAACGTGTTTCCCAGCATGGAGCCCATAACCATGTTGTTTCGATTGTATGAACCCTCCCAAACTTCGCTCCCAAAATCGATTAAGGTATCAATGTCGCCGTTCCAGACTTATTCCACGTCTACGTCCATGGTATCCCAGAATCCCGCTCCCGGCACCAAAATACCATGGACGCCGAACTCCGCGAATAGCGCAACCCACGTGGCAGCCATGCGTGATTGACCTCGTCGAGGCGCCTAGCTGCGACTTCTACTTCGTCTCCGGCTGTCGTGCCGGCTCCGCCCATGGTCTCGATCGCGATCTCTGTCTCTGTCCCGGTCTCGGTCCCGGTCCCGGTCTCGGTCTCGGTCTCGATCTCGGTCACGTCGAGATGACATGCTTCGCTCGCGGCGGCTACGCCGGTAATGGCTGTCCCGATCCCGATCCCGATCCCGATCACGGTCCCTATCTCTAGACCGGTCCCTGTCGCGCTCCCGGCTGCGGCTCCTCGGCCGGCTGCGGCGTCTTGTATCTCGGCGGCTGTCCCTTGCTCGATCGTGGGAACGGTCCCGGTCCCGGTCCCGCCTCTCGCGATCCCTCTCACGGTCTCTGTCTCTATCCCTTAGCCTATCGCGATCACCGTCATAGCGGTCCCCGCCACGATAGTCGATGGTCCAGTCCCGATCCCGCTCTCTATCGCTGGGTTGGTATCGATCGTGTTCCTCCGGGTCACGCCGACGCCTGATGTCCGGCGATCTGTCCCCAGCACGGCGGTCATCGACGCCCGGGACAGGCAAGCCCTTCTCCCGTGCCTCTTTCTGGGCAGCAAGATAGGCCTTAGCTTCCTGCTCCCGCTTTTTGACCTCGGCCTGCTTCCATGCCTCCTTCTCTATGTGGCTCAACCGAGAGGGCGGCCGAGCCGCACTCGGAGGCGACCGGGAGCGGCTCCTCAGGCGTCGATCCTTATCATCCTCATTTTCTTTATCCTTCTCCTGGTCCCTGTCCCGACCGTGGCCTCGGTCGCGGTCGCGGTCGCGGTCGCGGCTGCGGTCCCTTCTGTCGCGGTAGTCACGATCCCTGGAGCGCGAGCGACTCCGGTCTCGGCGGCTAAATCGCAGTCGCGAACGAGAGCGGTCGCGGCGCTCCGTCCTAACACGCGGTGAGCGGCTACGGTCACGGGCGTCACGGCGTCGCGAGCGGCTTCTGTCTCTCCTGTTATCAGATCTAGCTGTTCTAGGACGGGATCGGCTTCGGTCGCGATGATCTCCCCTGGCACGAGACCGACTATGATCTCTATGCTCAAGTTTTCGGCCGTCTGCATTACGGTCATCTTTCCGGTCATCGCGAGAATCGTCCCCACGGGTGTGACGGCGATCATCTCGGTCATCCCGACGATCATCTTTCCGGTCGGATCTTAGCCTCGAGCGACTCCTGTCTCTCCGGTCGTCTCTCCTATCTCTCAGTCTCGATCGGCTCCTCCTGCGAGAACGGCTCCGGGGTCGAGGAGATCGCGAGCGGACATCCTTGCGTCTCCGCTCATCGTCTCTCGACCGGCTTCTGCTCTTGGCGCGATGGGTCCGGGAAGAGCGCGAAGGACTCCTAGTCCTCCGCCTCTCGGGCCTGGCGTCTGGCTCTTTTAGAGCTGTGGAAGATTTGGAACCTTCCACGTCCTTGACGCCTCGGTTCGGCTCCTTTGTTTCCGCCGGCTTCTTGGGCTCGGATGTCTTTGGACCCGGTCGCTGAATCGGATCTATGGCCGAAGCGGGTTTTGCCTTCTTCGGAGGAGGAGCTAAAGTTTCATCAACCTCCAACTCGGGCTCCTTCTTTATGACCCGCTTGCTTTCCCGAAGGAGATCGGCCAGTGCTTCTTGCTCAAGACGTTCGTGGTCCTCCTTGGTCAGCTTCTTCTGGACTTCTTCTGCGCGGTCTTCAGTCGAAGGCTTTGGTCTGCTGCCGCGACTGTCGCGACGGGCTCGATCCCGCGCTCTGTCCCTGTCCCTATCTCGCTCCCTCGACCGATCTCTCGGAGTGCCTCGGTAGCTGTCATAGCCTCGTTCGCGGTATCGATCGCGATCCCGGTCCCGGTCTCGGTCTCGATCACGGTCCCTTTCTCTGTCACGGCTCCGGTCTCTGTCTCTTTCTTTTTCCCGTTCCCGATCACGTTCCTTCTCCCGCTCCCTTTCCCGTTCCTTCTCCCGCTCCCTTTCCCGTTCCCTCTCCTGCTCCCTCTCTTTTTCGCGCCGTTCCCGGCGTTCTTGCCGCTCCTTTTCTCTCAGCTCATCCTCCTCCCGCTCTCGCTTCCTACGCTCCTCCCTAGCAGCTCTCTCGGCCTCGCGCCTCTTAGCCTCTTCTCTGGCCTTGATCTCCCGCTCGAGTTGTCGTTTCTTCTCCTCGACCGCCTTGAGCTCCGCCCGAACACGCTCCCTTTCGGCGCGGCGGGCAGCCGTTTCAGCGGCATATTCCTCGTCGGTCTTAGAGCCGCGCATCCTTTCTTGCTCAGCAGCCTCGTCACCGATTTCGGCGCGGCGTAACTCGCGAATGTGAGCCTCGATGGCGCGGCTGTCGATGAGCGCGCTTATAACCTCCTCCGCTTTCTGGTACACACCGCCGCGGTCGAGAGCACCATCGATGAGAGCTGCGGCCTTCCCACGCTCGAGCGTCAGAAGTTGGGTTGGATTGCGCTCGACTTCCCGCTCAGCGACTTCGAGGATGGCTTTGGTGACTTGTGCTTCATAGTCCTGAACACGGATCAGTGGTGCGAAAATGGTAAGAGCTGTATGTGAGACTTAGGTCATACACTAGCCTCAAACTTCTCCCACACCTGCTTGCGGATTGCGTCGTAGCCGCCCTTCTTTTTGAAGGCGTGCGCGAGACCCTCAATCGCTGTTCGCGTCGCAGAGGGAAGTGGCAGGTCCGATGCTTTGAATTTTCGCGGCATCGGTGCAACAACTGCATCAGATGCCCCGGAAGTAGCATGTAATGCGGCTGATTCGGCGGCTGGGGCCCCGGCTTCGACGACTGCGGGCATGATGGCGGCTCACAGATCCCGCATCGACGAGATGGTGAGGAAACCGCCAACACTGTGCACACCTGCTTCTCCGTGCACGAAAGGCGCACGGCGATGATGAAAATGCAAGGGTTGTTCAGGTCATTTCGAGTGTGATTCGCTGCACATGCGTTGTGCCCAAGAAGAAGTCCTTTTGATTCAAATGGCAGGTCCTGGACAGTTGATAACGTTACAGAGTTCACATTACTCTGAGCCCCAGTTTGCGGGAGACAAGGGTAAACTCATCGGGAAAGGGATTGGGCTAATAAAACAGGGGTTGCGACTCGCGACTGCCCAAGCCACAGCTTCAACCGCCCACCCTAAGCCCCACGAAAGCAACGCACAGGGCACCCAATTGTGGCTCGCCAATTCATTGCTGCCGACCGTCCGCATACCATCGCAACGTCAGACACGCAGTAGCTTCCGAGCAAGTCGACAGCTCATCCCGAGCGCCAATTCCACTCTTTCGTCGCAGGAGCGAGCGCTAGAGGAGGGATTGAATTCCACACACCTTAGAGCGCCCGGCGAAAATATCGCTCTTCTTACTCTCCACTCCCGAGCGATTTCGAGTCACCGAAACAAGTAAAGCCAAAATGGTTAACCGAATCCTCTTCTGGACAGGCTTCGGTACGTCCACCTCCCGCTCTCCATTGATTAACCACGAGATCAGCGGAGGCTAACCCGGCCGTTTTGCTCCAGGCCTTATCGTCCGTTTCTGGCAGCTGGGCATCGAGATGCGGCCCTTCTTCAACAGGAAATCGCTGTGGGCATACCCCGTGTTCGGCGGCGTCGGCGCGAGCTTCGGGTATTGGCTTCAGGGTGTGGATGAGCGCCAGACTAAGATGCTGGAGGAGCGGAAGCAGGCCATCTTGGAGAAGCGGGCGCGGAGGGCACAGCGGGAGGCGTCGGCTGCGACGGCCGCGCCGAGCGAGATTGCTGCGTGAGTTAGTGTGGACTAGAAGGCCGTGGATAGGCAAATGGAGTATATGGACGGTGAGGGCATGATTTGAAGATGGGGCGAAGGCGAGATCGTGATGCCATTTGGCAGGATATGAACGGGCCAAAGGGCAAGCCGCGGACGAGCCAGATTCAGTGTACAAAATTATTTTGATTCCCAGGATGAATCAAGAACCTCGCTAGATGGATCCCAAAGCCGGGAGAAGCCATGCGCCATCAACGAATCCTTAAGACCAGGAGAAATCTCGACTTGGTCTAGGCCAGCTAGCTCCTATTCAACTCCTTTCCCCGCACCACAACCTTTCCTCTCCCGAAGATGCGAATGTGCGAACCCCTGCGCCTTACGTCCATTATCCCAAGGTAACCCCAACCTAGGCAATGAGGGGGTCTTCCTGTTTCCTCAAGAGAGCCAAGATGGCCTGGGCCGGTGAATTGCCGCCACCGCTCTCGAACTCGGTGATGACCCCGGTGATGTACTTGTCGTGCGTAACGTCAAACAACAACCGGAAACAGTCCGCAGTGTTCCGTTCGGGGTCGATCTCGTTGTAAGTGAGCGCATCAACCGACACACGATCCCGGTCGAAGTTGATTGTTTCACAGAGCACAATCACCTTAACACCCGCGTTCATGGCAGCCATGGCTACATCCGCCGTCCCCGATGCCGCGTGAAGCGAGCCGTTGGCAAAGATAGCTTCCCCGCCAAGAAACACGTTTGAAGCCTCGGCCACCTTCGGCCGTAGGCCACCCAGGTTAGGCGAGTAAAGCACGTGAATACCGGCCTGCCGTAGCGCCTTCGCGAGCTCCTGACCACTGCGCTCATACGGGTCGTCGATAATCGTGACGTCAAACGACTTGCCGTTCCGCTTCGCCTCGAGGAGTGTTTTCTCGACAAGCCGATGCCGCCCATATGTGAGGATGGTATCGCCCTCCTTGATCGACTGGGCGGCATTCCGTGCGATGGAAAACTCCGCGAGCGTAATCCGTTCGTTGATCAGGAGATCAATCCATTCCAGGAGGCCCTCCTTTGCCTCGTCCTCAGCAGTGTCAATGTCGAACTTGTTGACCTTCCCTTTGAGCAGTCTGATGGCATTGCCCATAGCAAAGCACATAGGCCTGCACTCGGTCAGGTACTCAATCTGGGGGTTTAGTACGTGTGGGACAAAGTGCCGGGAGAGCGAGTTCCCCTTAGGTGTCTCGTACGACTCAATCACCTATTTGGTGTTAGCAAGGGCAACGAGCAAGTATAGTCTACGCAATGCAATACTAGCCTTCCTAAACGCTAATAGAGTTGCTTTGAGACGGGAGATGCTGTCTTTGAGGGCAAAGGTAGCCATCTGCTGGCCTACTGCGAGCACTGCAGGATGCACGTCTTTGTGCGCCTGGGACATCGGTATCCGTTTCGCCATTGGCACATGGCTGAAGGACTCGGGAATGCCACTTCGGGCATCCTTCTCAACAATCGGCATAGATGGTCGCCGCCCGCTGACTGACGGTCGGGGCCTGTTTGATGCCTGCTGCACATCCTGTTTCCCCTTGCCCTTCCCACCCTTTGTGTCTGTACCGGCGGCCCCTTTTTCTTGTGTTGGAGTTGCTGGCGAAGCGGCAGCAGCTCTGGCTTCCTTTACTTGGGCACGTCTTGCGGCTTTCTCAGCCTTTGCTTTGGCTTTGAGCTGGGCAGGTGTAAGCTTCTCTGGGCTGGTGTTGGTCGGGGTGCCTGTGGAATTAGCAGGAGGTGGTGTGCTCTTCGGTTTCGGCCCATCCTGTGTCGCGGGAGCTCCGCTAGGAGCCCCATTGCCCTCGCCTGCCATAATACACGGGGTCGATGCCACAGAACCGTGAGAACCGGAGGTCTGACGTGTGGGTGCGACTCGTCGCAACCCGGTTTTGAGTGCGAATTTTTGCTTTGCTTTGATTTACCGACCAAAATATACCTTAGTTCTCTTCCCGAGAGGTACTTCTTCCCGCGAACTCGATGTGATTAGTGTTGCGTAATCCGCCCGTAATTTTGGTTGCAAGTTCAGAATTAGAGATTGAGTCACAAGATATCGCATGTTGGATCTGCCCCGCCCCCACATGATGCGGGCCGCTGCGTTACCAATTGAAGCACAGACCCCTGTCATTGTTCCGGAAGCTCGAAGCTTAAAATTCCGCAGCCGGATAGGCTTCCTCGGCTTAGAAAAAGCCATATGTGCATTTCCAGTACACCAAGCGCGAATGTCAGCCGGACTTACACGCTAGGGCCTTTTGACCTTTCATCGCAGAGTCATGACGGGTGAGCCATTGGTTGAATGCTGTAGTTCCGAACTCAGCTGGGGGCCGGTGGAAGTCGATGTATGATCATAGCCGGTAACGTCTGTATTTTGAGATTCTCCGAGATTCTTGAGCTTTAAGCCACTCACAGCGGAGTCAGAGCCGGCTCCAATACAGGTTCTTCTTGCATGACATACACTTCCTACAGGTACCGGGAATGTAAATAACTCCATCTCACAAGACTCACAGTATAATGCGCCTTCCCATGACTTGATCGAGAGCGAACGAGATCAAAAATATAATTGTGACCAGGCCCTGATATATCGTACAATACATGAACGTTGGATCATCCCAAAGTTCTACATCTCGCTCACGGCGGGTTTCTCTGCTTCTGCCCCCGTGGAAGCCTCCTCCGCCGCCTCCGCGCTCCCGGCCGGCGCATGCAGATGCAATATAACAAGATCTCCCACCGTTCCCTCCATTCCCTTGGTTTCCTTCGCTCCGGGCACCTCGGCCACAGTTTCCTTTACAATCCTGAACACCTCCTTTGCCTCGTCCAACGTAGCTTTCCTCTTGTTCCTCTTCTTTGGGCTCAGCATCCTAACCTGGACCTGGTACCCCTTTGAGAGGAACTTCTTGAGCTGTGCCATCCTGATCTGCAGATCGTGAGGCGCAATAGCCCAGTTCAGCTCCATTTCCTTCGACACGATTTTGGGGCCCTTTTTCTTGTTGGCGTCCTCCTTCTCCTGCTCGACCTTGCGGTCGGCGATGCGGCAGATGGGGTACTGCGGGCCTTTGGACGAATTGTCTACCCTCGGTGCAGCGAGGAGGATAAGCGTCTGGCTCTCCATGTTCAGCCGTTTGAGGACAGTGGTCGTTCGTTTCGGCTGGGTGAGTGAGCCGTCTTCTTGACGCAGCTGGATCCATGGGTAAACAATGTCATAGTCGCGCATCGAGCGGTCAGTTGCGGGTTTGGCATCCCCGGAGCCCGGCCCAGGCCGGCTCCAGCGGAGCTGAGCCACATGCTGGGTGGAAAAGGAGCGTCGCGGCGATGGCGAGGAGCAGGGCGGTTGGAAGGGAAGGCGTGCGCTGGGTAGTAGCAGACGTTGTAACTGCCCCGGAGCTTGAGCATCCAATGCTACCACATTGCCTAGGAAGACATTACGGAGGGCGTTGGCCGAATTGAAAAGACATTGCGAGGTCCTCATGGTAGGTAGGCTAAGAAGCCGGGGAGTGAGTGCTACGAGCACCTGCCGCAAAATCTCGGACACTGCAGGAACTTGCAATCGGGACGGGGCGACTCAGCTTGCCGCATGTGACCGGGAATTTTCAACCAATAACATCACATCTTCGCAAGCTGCCAGGCTTCGGCAAGTCGCTGCGGGTCCTTGCGGGATGCCATTAATTCCATTGCACAATTGCAACGCTCACTCTCACACTTCAACCTCACCAACACCACAGCCATGAGCCCGAAACAACCAACCCTCATCCTTCCCATGCCCTACCTAATGCCAATCCTGCGCGGTCTTCTCAGGTCGTCCAGGCTCAGGTTCACGACCAAATCAACCCCACCATCACCATCATCCGCAGCACCCCCCCCTTCCAAGCTCTCCCCTCCCATACCCCCAAACAATGAAACCCCCAGGAACGCCCCTTCCTGGCTAGGCCACCCCTTCCGCGTGGCGCTGCACACGCTCAAGTTCGTCGCCTTTGCCCACCTCATCTGGGAATACGGCATCTCCATGTCGCCGGCTTCGGGCCCGTCCATGCTGCCGACCTTCGAAGTGCTCGGCGAGTGGCTGCTGGTCTCGAAGCTGCACCGTTTCGGCCGGGGGATCACGGTGGGCGACGTCGTGGCGTACAACATCCCCATCAACGAGGAAGTGGGCGTGAAGAGGGTGCTGGGGTTGCCCGGGGACTACGTGCTGATGGATACGCCTGGGGAAGGCGGAGGGGTGATGGGGATGGGGATGGGGATGGGGATGGGGACGGGGACGGGGACGGGGACGGGGGGTGGGAACATGATTCAGGTGAGAGGATTCTCATTCAATCTCTCTCGACGACGGTTGAGAATGTATGTTGAGTTGGATTTTAGGTGCCACAAGGTCACTGCTGGATTGTGGGGGATAATCTGGTTGCATCCCGAGATTCGAGGTACTTTGGTCCTGTGCCGCTGGCTCTGATCCGGGGCAAGGTCATTGCGGCGGTTCGACCATGGTCAGAGATCAAGTGGATTATCAATCCTTTGCGGAACGCAGACCAGCCGACCGAGACTTGAATGTTCAGGGGTCTGCTGTGTGTTGCACAGTTTCTCATCTTGCATACAGCTCACGCCCGGCGAAAGCATCGCTGTAGACACGGGCACTGTAAGTCTTGACAATGGTGGATGTTTCTCGGCAATGTGTCTAGGTAATTACATCGATTAGCGAAGGCCAAACCCGTGGATACAGGGCAGCCCTGCTGATAATGGAAACGAGGCGCCACGGAGGACCGCGGGGTATGGGTAGTAGTTCTGCTTGTCCGGCATCGTCCACGCCACTCTTCCGTGCCATAGTACAAAAGGAATACGAAGCCCCAGCAGGGGGCCAAGGTTCCGATGGAACCCAAGAATCCGCGATATCGCCTGCCAAACATCCCTTCCCAATGCTCATCACCACAGTATACACATCTTTCAAACCCGCCCCTCCTTCCCCATGTTCCAATCCTGCATATAAACAATACTGACGCCCGCAACTCCTGCCGCTTCATGATGCGCAATGAACAAGCCAGGAATATGAGGGAAACACAGGTGCAGTAGAGAAAGAAACACAAGCCGTCGTCTAAGTAGTGGCCCACATCAGCCTTCGATGTGGCTCTTCGACACGCCCTGTCCGAGCAGCTCCATACATCGTTGAGCTAGATTGACGACCTCTCCCTCATCATCGTCTTCACCCTCGTTGTCCGACTCCATCTGGCGGTTAGCAATCTGCTTGATCATCTCGACAATGCCATCAGATTTCCCAATAAGACCGATCAGCTTCTTGTCTTCCGATTCGAGTAATTGAAGGAGGGTCCAGATGGCAATGTGCTGGAACGTAGCATCCCCGCTGGCAAGGAACCTGCTGAGGTAGCCGTGGATACCGTCGCTTGGATCCGTCCAGTTCTGGATGAATATGCTGTAGTCGCCCACTGATCCTCGTCAGTACGACATCTCAACAAGCGCTTTGATGAACTAACCTTTCGAGGACAGGTTTCCCAGCGCAGCAGCGCTGTTCCCTTGAACCTCAACGCTATGGGACTTGGTCAGGGGGATCAAGACTTCAAAGACGCCGAGTTCCAGAAGATGGGTCTTGAGTTCATCGCTCAGGGCGAGAACCGCAATCGCAGCGGTCATCTCAGACTGAACAGTAACAGGGACCTCCAGCACAAGCTGTTTGCACTTCTGAACCGCGCCGGCCTCGAGAACGAGTGACTTGTTCCGATCCGAGCTGGCGGCCAAGTTGCGCAGCGTCGAGATGGCGTGGCACTGGATTTCCTCGTTATCCGTCGAGCCTAGCAGGTCGACCAAGGGCTTCAGGAAGCCTGCCTCGATGATCGGCGACTCGTTCTGAGGGTGGATTGAGATGTTCCGGATGCATGCTACGGCAGATAATATGAGTGGGAGGTAGGAAGACCGCAGCAAGCGGAGAAGGGGTCCAAGTCCGTGAGCCTGGACGATCTCGAGTTGATACTTCTCGTCGGATGCCAGATTCCGAAGCGCCAAGGCAGCCTGGCACTGAACCTTTGGCGACGACGATTCTGTTAGATTGACCAAGTACTGGACCAGCCGAGGCTCGGTCTCAGCCAGCTTTCGCCTGTTTGCAGCGTCGACGGCGATATTGCTCAGTGCGGTAGTGCAGTAGTACTGCACGTCCACATCCGCTGATGAAAGAAGCTGGACTAGCACAGGGATGGCGCCAGCATTTACCAGCTGCTGTCGGTTCTCATCTGCAGGTTTGTTAGTTGCAAGTTGCCGCTACTCTCTGCTAACAGCGTACCGGAATGTGTCATGTTGAGAAGAGCGCCAGTGGCATTCCTTTGAACCCTCATATCCTTTGATTTGGCTAACCGGGTTAACGGGCCTAAAGCTCCCGACCTTGCGATCTTAGCCTTGTTGTCCTCGTGGGTTGCTAGGTTCGTGATACATCCGACAGCATTGCACTGGACTTCGACATTTGGCGACATCATCTGCTTGATTAGTGGTTGAAGCCCACCAAGCTGGACGATTAAGACTTTATTTTCAGCTGAGTTTCCAGTCAGCCATAGTTCGAGTCGAAGCAGTCAACCGATGAATCCTACTGTGCACAGCGAGGTTACCCAGAGCAGCGCTGGCCGCCCTTTGTACTTCAATGTCCGGATTCTCAAGGAGGAAGAGGATGGGGCCAAGAGTGTCACGGTCAACAGCTCGGACATCTGAGGTAGCGCGGTTAGTCGTGTTAGTCGGGAGCCGATAGTTGTGGAATTGTTCGGGAATCACGCCGAATACGCACCTCGCTCTGTGATCTCGGCAAAGGTTAAGCTCGCGCTTCGTTGAAGGTCGATGTTATCGGAATAGACGAGGATGCTTAGAGCTCGAAGCGGTTCGCCCGAGAAGAAGTCGGTTTCGGCACGCTTCGCGAAGGTCAGCTCGGTACTGCGCAAGATTTGGGGGGTAGGTGAGGGCAATGCTGACGTTTTCAAGATACTGTAGAAGGTCTGCGACAGCCTCCCGTTCATTCTCGGCAAGGACATTCTCGTACAGGGCATCGCGGGATTTGCCTAGGTCTATTAGCACACCGGTAGCTCACATACGAGTTGAAGAGCGGCAGTATACCTCCGCAGCACGAGGAGCTGCAGATACCCATGGCCGCTGATACGACGACAGCGATGGACCCAACCTCGACGCCGGCTCCCGAGACGTTTGCGAGCTCCCAAGACTGAAGTTCGGCCTGTGCTTCGTGCTTTGAAGGAAAGGCGGGAGCGTTCGGTGAGTTACACGGTCGCAACAGGGATCGGGTTTTCGAGAACTTTAGATCGATATAGTAAGATCAAGAGAGTCTTCCCCAGGCGCAGGTGGCTTCCTGGTACCCGATCGCAATCGCGATGGCGTTGGAGTGCCGGTGGGCGTCAGCTGTCTGATCCGATGTTGATTGTTTGGGCGGGTCAGCTGCATCAAAGGGAAACGCAACGGGAAGTCAAAGACGACCCATGATGGAAGCTGCCTTGCAGGTCACACAGTACACAGTTGCCGGGGTCCAAGGGCCGTGCACGGGTGGGTCCAACGCTAGCCAACTTCCTTGTGACCTGGGAACAGGCCATTGTCTTCCCTCAACCAACAACACCAACATTGCCAATAGGATTTGGACTTGTCGGACACAGACAGTGTTTTTAGGATTGTCGTGCACCAATTGCGCAACCAAGAACAGCTTATCAGGGGACTACTGACCGCACAGGAAGCATTGAGACTGACTGGATCAGAAGCCAGGTGTAATGTACTTACCTTACCTACCTAGGTACGTACGTCACCTCAGGTACCGAAAGTGAGTTGTCCAGACTGACAACTGTTTTCTAGCCAGGTAACTAGGTAGAATTGATACACGCAAGATTGTGCGAGTCGGCACTGGCTTCCATACGATACTGCGCTAAGCGCTTCCATGCTGTTCTGTTCAACTCAAATTCTGGCGCCTCTTCACCATCCCCAGATTGGCTTCTCAGATGGGGCATCCCTTGGACCTTCCCCATTCTGTTAAGGACCTGAGCTCCGACTGCTGTGCTACCTTTGCATATGGTAGAGCCGGGTCAGTGAGCTCTTCTACTCATGAATACATGGATTTGCTTTCATGTCCGCGAGGCTTGAAACTTGAATGATAGGATACAAATGACCAAGGACCTACCCAAGGTCGAGAGTGGATCGTCAGACGAGACACTGAACTAGAGAATATAGGCAGAAGATTAGCACAAAGTGTGGAAAGTAAGGTAGACAGACAGCGCGATACCTCATTCCTTGTGGTAACGGCCCTCCATGGACGTGCAATTCTTCACACATTCCAGTTGAGCCTCAAGGCGTTCCTAATAGAAAGCAACGATAGAGGGAGCTGAGGAGGTATCCACTCGCTTCCCTGCACAGAGTGTCACCTTGGGCAGCCCTACCAGGAAAGTACCTCTATCTCGTTGTCAATCCCGGGTTTCTTATCAGACCAAAGCGGAGCACCCAGCCTACCTAACACTATGGTACTGTACAGTACATAAGACTGGAACTCTGCATCGCGACCACCTTGGCTTTACTTCTGTCAAGGTTGGGTCCTTGCTCATCGTTGACGGGGACCATAAACGGATCGAAAATACGGTATTACTGTCGCACGAATTGTTTTCGAGTTCGTGCAGCGTGTCCATCCGCTGATCTCGCATTTTTTCGTTCTCTCCGGTCTTCGGTCCGCTGAGGAGGGGCAACTTGGCTTCTGTCCTGGAGCCCGCCCTCAGCAAAACCCCCAGCGTGGACGGGAAGCTTACCCGATGTACGTTCCCTGTCCACGATCGCGATAATGGACGACCCCCGTGCTTCCCCAAATGCGGCACATTCTGCGTCCAACAGCGCTCAGGCGACCACCACCTCAAGCGGAGAAAATGACAGTGGGCTGCCGCTGCGGCCAGGTCACGAGCTCCCTTTTGTCGCGCCGTCCTCGTACCTCCGCCCGAAGCCTCCCAGTCGCACAATGTCGGAGAGAAATCCCAGTGGCCTGGATAGGGACCAGATGCAGGGCCTGGTGAGCTTTGCCCATCCCGAGACAGCCGCCCTGGCCCCGCGGGCGCTTTCGCTTGGGGGTTTTCCACCACAAGACCACGATGCGGGGTTCCGGGCCGCTTGCAACGTCGCCGAGGCATCCAGCTAACAAGGGCAAACAGCGAGGGATTCGCGAGTTTCTCAAAGTCCGGACCAGCTATGATGTGCTACCTCTCTCCTTCCGTCTTGTGGTACTCGACAACGACCTTCTCATCAAGAAGAGCCTGAACATCCTGATCCAGAATGGTGCGTGGCCGCCGCCCATCACCGGCGTCAAGGCAGAGATAGTTGCACAGGGGCCAGGAAACGCTGACCGCCATGCGTTGCAGGCATCGTCTCGGCACCGCTTTGGGACTCTCACAACTCTACCTTTGCCGGCTTGCTGACAAGCACCGATTACATCAATGTGATTCAGTACTACTGCCAATTTCCCCATGAGATTGACCAGGTCGACAAGTTCCGTCTCAGCAGTCTCCGAGGTGGGTTCGGGCCTCCATTGACACCGAGGGTCAGGCAATGGATGGGACTAACTCGGCGCGTTTCTCGCAGAGATCGAGCGGGCGATTGGAGTGCTGCCTCTTGAGACGGTCTCCGTCCACCCCATGCGCCCCTTGTACGAAGCGTGCCGGCGCATGCTCAAGACAAGAGCGAGGAGAATTCCGCTGGTCGATGTCGACGACGAAACGGGCCGCGAGATGGTGGTCAGCGTGATCACCCAGTACCGCATCCTTAAGTTCATTGCCGTCAACAACGAGAAGCACACGATTCTCCTGAAGAAGCCGGTGGGGGAGATTGGGCTCGGTACCTACGCCAACCTAGCAACGGCCACCATGAACAGCTCCGTCCTGGATGTTATCCACCTGATGGTGAAACACAACATCTCGGCGGTGCCAATTGTCGACAAGAGCAACAAGGTATTGAACGTGTTCGAGGCGGTCGACGTTATCCCTTGTATCAAAGGCGGAGCCTACGACGAGCTGACCTCCTCTGTCGGAGACGCGCTTTCCAAGCGGGCAGACGACTTTCCCGGGATCTACACGTGCAGTGAGGACGACCGTCTAGACGCCATCTTCGACACAATTCGCAGGTCCAGAGTCCACAGGCTGATTGTGGTCGACGACGACAACCGGCTCAGGGGTATCATTTCACTTTCAGACATACTCAAGTATGTTCTCCTCTACGGAGAGGAGGAAGACGATATCCGGGGCTCTTAGTGTGATCCTCTCGATTGATGTCGTTCCGTGGTGACCTGGGCTGCTTGGGGTTACGTTGGTCGTTTGTTGAATTTTTATTAACCGCTTTCTTTTCCTTTTCTTCTGTTTTCTGTTTTCCTTTTCCATCGCATTTGCATGGCGTTTGGGTCGTATGTGGACTACAAATACCATGGCTTCGTATGTCTCTTTGCACCCAAGGTATAGATCGGTTTTCTGGCTCTCTCAGAGATGCGACACGAAAACCTCACAGAACCCATTCGGCACAGTCGATCTGAGCCTGTGAAACCAGAGGCTTAACAAACGAACCGACCGCTGCTCAAAGAGCTGGGCACAATATGAAATGAACCAAGCGGTGTCAGTGCCCTTGTCGACGCCGTTGCTTGCGCGGAATGCAGCCTGTATCGTCCTTCCTTTTCCCGTTCTGTGAGGGAAGGACCAGAGCACGGTCTGAGGAGCCGTCCACGAACGCAAAACGGGAAGCAGCAGCTGTCTGACCACAGCATGTTCCAGCCGAGCCGGGCTCCATTGTACAGGAACCTCGCAAACCGTTTGTTTTCTATGACGGCCTATGACTGGCCAGCATCCATATCTGATTTACCAGATACTTAGCCCTGCTCATTGCACCGCATCTGTCGTTGCTATCGATCGGTACTCCACGCACTAGGTGAGGGCAGCAAACCTGTTTGCCACCGAGATGCTGCTACAAGCAGCCATAGATGCCGCGTCCACGCGCTCATTTGATATGCCTTCGAGGGACTGGGGCGCAGCTCTTCACCCAGTGCGACCGTTCCCCAACTCTGAACCGAACCCGGCGACTTGGACGCGGCCCGTCCACACGGCTGGTCAACTCTCTGGTTCAGGACACGACAGACGGGCAAATGCAACCAGCGCGACTTGGACTTCGTCGAGCGGAGACCTGGCTGACCTTACCGATACCGACGACATTGAAGTTCGCAGTGAGTTTGTGGAGGAATACAACAGATTGGCCCGGAAAGTGCGCTCTACTGTCTCTATGTTCGGCTCAAGATGGACTCTGCTGACCATGGCAGCATGGCATTCGAACGCTAGCACCCGAGAATCCCAGCCCACCTTTGGTCAGCTACGCCTCTGGCCTCCGAGTTGAAGATCCTGTTCTGACCTTAGAATAGCCAGGTCAATCCCCGCCGCAGAGAAGAAGCTGGTTCTCCCGCACATTTCTCCGTCAGGTTTCCGTCACAAGCGATGCCAGCTCCACGAAGTCGGAAAAGAAGATCAGACGCAAGCGCAGCGTCGGCGATCTGGCACTGCACCTCGTAAACGGGGCGAAGAGGGACAATCTCAAGGATGCGGACCTCCAGTCTCTGGTACGGCTCTGCGGCAAGAGCCTGCTATATTTGCCCTCGGAATATTCCCCCGGTTCCCTTGTCCTCCCTACCTGCTTCCGCGCCACTGCTCAGTACCTGGTCCAACACGGTAGGCGCCCTCGTGGGCCTGAGACTGTTGAATAGGGTGCTGACATGGCGACAGGCGCGGAGACACGGGGTGTGTTCCGGATACCTGGATCCATTCGCATAGTTAACGCTCTCTACAGCCATTACTGTGCCGATGGTGATGCGGACGAGATCTCGAGCACAATCTGCTCCCCGAACCTACCCTCGCACATCAAGGCCGGAACTCATGATGTCGCTTCCACCTTCAAGCGCCTCCTGTCTGGCCTGCCCGGCGGCATCTTGGGCTCTGTGGCTCTTTTTGATGCCCTGGCTGCCATCCACGGCCAGCTGGACGGAGAAGCGGAGCTCACCAGGACGAAGCAGACCAAGGTAAGGGCCAGGCTGATCGCCCTGGCTATAGGCACCGTCAAGTCTCCGCTCCGCCGCGACCTGATCTGCGCCGTCTTTGGCCTGCTATGCCTGATCGGACGCACCGCCGAAAAGGCACCACGAGAGGATGGGCATGGAAGGCCGCTGCGCACGTCTGACTTGATGGGCTACAACGCACTGGGAATCGTATTTGGTCCGCTGCTGATCGGTGATCTTCTGAACTCGTACACGATGAAATCCCCTGACCCCAACTCCAGCTCGGCATCATCCCTAGCCACTCCTACCAGCGTAAGGAAAGAGAGGCGGAAGTCCAAGGTTCCGGAAGATGCTCAGCCGCCCGGTCTGGCAGTTGACAAGGTTCACGCGGCGAACAGTATCGCTGAGATGCTCATCACGCACTGGCGGGAGGTCGTCAGACATATGAAGAGCCTCGGGGTGCTGAGGGCAGGCCGAGATGGATCCCACGGAAGGGCTGGGTTGCGGCCATCTGCATCGGAGGTGTTTACGATGGGAAGACCGCAGTCTGCTTCCGGTCCGTTTGACGGCGTGTTACCTGCGCTTTCAAGTCTTACTCCAGAACTAGGTAAGTTCTCCACGCTTTGGAGTCTTAGCAACGCTAACGAGACGGGAAGTGAGAGGTGCACGCGACAATCCCCCGGTCTCGCTCGTGATTCCGCGTCGACGGCCCAGGCCCACGCGGCCGTTGTCTAGTTATGCAGGGAAAATGGCATCCGTTCTGTCACCGCCTGTCGAGGAGCCTTCGCCGGCAAAGTTTGAGCGATCAAAAGGCCCTATAGCGACACCAGAGACCCCAAAGAGACTTGGAATCTGGAGGAGGGCACAGGACAGAGCTGTGAACTCGCTTGAGTTATTGATGCAAACAGGCTCTCCAGCCGCCCTAGCGACTCCAGCCAAGGGACAAACCGTTGGGCGGCAATCGGGAATGCCGTCGAGAGACACAAGGACGCCCCTGAGACGCAGGTTTCACAAGGATAATGTCACGGCGGACCCCGCTCACGGTGCTGGGGAGCAAGCTGAAAGACGAAAGAGCGCAAATGAGTCGATTTATCGAAGAACGCCGAAGCCGGTGATGCAAGGACCGCCAAGAACCATCACGCCTATTGGGCCCGGAGAGAACGCTCCCCGAGATGATACACCCCCAGCTGCCGTCTTTGAGCGTGGACGGTCCCGATTGTCAGCCTGGAAGTCAAGACGCAGTTCCCTTGCCTCTGCGGAGACGGGTAGCCCTGTTGCCCGGCTAACAGGGGCTGCCAGGTTAGAGAGCACGAGGGATGGTTTGAACCAACCCGAGACCGGATCGGAAATAACCCCAATAGACCCTCGGGCGGACCGTATGAGCCACGATGGGACCCAAAACGGAGAATTCGCAAGAGAGAATGGCCGCTCCTTCGACAGAGAGTCTATCAATAGTATCCCGTCGAGCGCGACATCACGTCACGCGACGATGTTCCTTTCAGTACAAGTGCCTTGCAGTCCTATAGTCCAGAGGCGGTCATATGACAGAGCGGGGTCCTCAGGGCCTCAATATATCGATGGGGAGAGATCCTCTCCAAATAAGGACGACAGAGCAAGCCGTCAAACGGCTAAACAAACTATCTTATTCGGCCCCAGGACACAACCAGCACGGCGAACTCTGGGCCCGGCACCCCGGTCAACGCCAGCGAGTATGGCCGGCAGCGCAGTCAAGGCCATGGCAGCTATGTTCGAGACTGCCTCTAAGGATCCGACCACCCCCTCTTCAGGAGAGAATACCAGGAGCCGAGCTGAGTCCAGGCCAAGCGACATACTCTCTCCGTATACTGTTAATCCGTTGCCGGTAAAATCACCTAGTAGGTCACCCAAGCCGATGGAACTCAACGGAGGTGAGTGGCATACGCGGTTGTCTGCAACTCGGGATCCGCATCCTCAAGGATCTGAAGGCACGGCGGAAAGGGAAGGGACCACCGAGAACAGTGGTTACACGTATGGGGAAGGAAGGCTGTCGGGGACGGCCAGAGACGGGAGGTGCGGCATCGCTAGTCCGCCAGCGGGTGAGACAGCGGCAAGTTCACAGTCATCCGTACGAGGGAGCACCCTGAATCAGCCGCGTACGCCAGCATCTCAATATCCCGCTCCCTCCACAGATGGCTCTCCGTCTACCAAGAAACTGCCGCGGCAGGAGGTTCTTGATATCGATCGAAGCCCAGCAGACCGGCCGGATACAATCACATCTACTTCCAGGATTGAGCCAAATCTAGGACCAACGACGCCTGGCCTCAGCCCAAGCGTCCCCTGGGCAAATTCTCCACCCGTATCAAAAGCCGGCTGCCAGGACCCCGTAACCAGACGATTTCCTCTGATCTCTACCCCGGAGCAGAAGCAAGGCGCGACATCAGAGACAATAAGCCAAACTCCGCAGACGATCCATGCATATGTAACATCCATCACTCCCGGCTCTGGAAGAAATGCAGCCTCATCACCACGATTGAACTCCCACCCTAACAAGCTCCAGGGACGCAAGCTAGACGCCGAGGACACCGTAAAGATCCACCACAAGTCCGCTGGCAAGACGAATGAGGAGCACGAAGGCGTCTCAGAGCCCACCAGTGCAATCACAGAGGCGACCCCGATCCCTGAGCCTGGGCTTGAACTTGGGCTAGCTAAGCTCAGGGAACGGCTCCGCGAAGCGGAACAGGCATGTGCAATGTGGCAGGAGAGGGCGGAGCGCGCGGAGCAGAGGGTGCGAGAGCTAGAGGCCTACGCCTTCGTTCTATAGGAGCTCGGGTGACTACCACACAAAGGGAATTGGGGGTTGAGACCCCGTTGATCGGGGATGGATGATGGAGAAGCGTCCCCGGGCTTCTGTGAACAGCAGACGAGAGTGGGATGAGCATAATTCGTGTTGCATATGGCATCTGCCCTTGCAAGTGCCTCATGCTCCAGGATAGGTAATTCGAGGGTTCCGAACCATTGTGTTCGAAGCAGTGAATGGACAAACTCGGCTTGTTGCGATTGGATGGATGAGCTGGTTTAACAATCAAGGGGTAGCAGAGAATACGGTGTAGCCGTAGGACATATCTAGTTGTTGTATGAACTGGGATAATACGAGTAGGAGGAGAGAATAATGAACTTTACCATACGCTTTACCCCTGGTTTTGTTGCGAACAGCGTCTCTGCAGAAGAAGTCGAACACAACCCGGATCCAGAACCGTTTTATACATATCTGATACACCGATGATATGATACAAAGTACGTGTGAACATGTCCAGCACCTTTCCCGCTCCCCACCCCGGAACCAAGGCGTCTCTCGCCCACTAGTACTTGAGCCCCTTGATCCGCTTGGTGTACTTCCAGAGCGAGCGGTACTTGGGCTTCTGGCGCTTGGCCTCCCAGCCGCGGGCCTTGCGCGGCGGCTTGAGCGACACGACGCGCTGCCTCTTGAACTCAATGTCGGCGCCGGGGATGCCGTGGCGCGCCATGACGTCGGCCGTGTTCTCGTCCCACACCGTCCGGAACATGTTGAACCCGACGGGCGTCACGCCGAACTTGTCGCGGAAGCTCTTGAGGCTGAATCCCTCGCGCCCTGCCCCGTCGTAAAGCTCCTTCAGTTTGGCCGTATCGAGGGGTTCGTTGTTGTTGTGCTGGAGGACGAAGACGCTGAGGCGATGGTAGGGCGCCCCCTTCTGGGAGAAGGCAGGCAGCCATGGAACGGCAAGGGCGCCGAGCTCGGGGGAGGCCGAGGCCGAGTCGCTGCTTAGCCGGGTCAGGGGAAGAGACGTTTTGGTGGGGCCCCAGGGGATGTTGGTCGCCAGGAAGTGGAGGCGCTTCCCGAACGAGTCGGACTCGGGGTCCGGTACGTCAGAGTCCATGACCACGATGGAGAAGAGGCGATCGCCCTTGTCAAAGACCTGCATGCGGAGCGTCGGCGGCGTCTCGGTCATGCGGCTGTTGAGGATGGCGCCGGGGGGCACCTTGTAGCCGCGGAAAGTCAACTTGACGTCCATGGTTGGCTCGAACTTAGGCAAGAGGTCGGGC
Organism: Achaetomium macrosporum; assembly: GCA_033296875.1. NCBI lineage: Eukaryota > Fungi > Ascomycota > Sordariomycetes > Sordariales > Chaetomiaceae > Achaetomium > Achaetomium macrosporum. The sequence continues at coordinate 217,859 of MU860010.1, read as the reverse complement.
ACGATGTGGAACTGCTCAATGCGCTGCAGGATGATCTTGCGCTCCATGGAACACCACTTGCGATGGGCGAGGTAGCGGTAGATGGGCTTGTTCATGTCGCCTAATCTAGGTCAGCAGCAGCGGGTGGAATGCGCATGCGATAAGAGACGCACCCTGGCCGTCCTCAAAGCGCCTCTTCACCATTGGGTCGTTGATGTCCGCCAGGATCTTGAGCCTCTCGACATATGCCCTCATACTTGCCAACCGCCTTTGCTTGTACTCCTCGCCGCCGCGGAAAGTGCTTGCATCGGTCGCCTCCAGGCGCTTGATCTTCTCATTCTCAGCGATGATCTTGGCCACTTTTTCCTCACGGTCCTGAGCTAGAATCTTGCGGGCTTCTTGGAAACACTGGTACGGCAGCTGCTCGAAGGGAACGTTACCCGTCGTAGCTAGGGCGGCGCGTCTTCTCCGGGACCCCAGCTGTGGTGACAGGAACTGGGAGAGCTGTTCCTCGGACCCTTGTTTGATCATCGAGGTCAATTGTGAGGCCTTCTTTTGACCGAGCAGAGCAGCATCGGCGGCGAGCTTCTGAGTCTCAGCGCTGGGCTCTGCGGTCGTACTTGTTGTCGGCGTCTCATCCTTCCGGCTCGGTGTCGACGAGAATTGGCGGATGGTAATTGGCCGAGACGAGCATGTTATTGTGCTGCCGGCTACTTGTCGTAATGACCGCACGATCGGCCGCGCAACCTGCTGGGGCCTGGACATGGCGGGTGTGGCAGGTGCGGCGGGCGGAGGGGGTTGGCGTCGAAATTTTGGAACTGCGACTGGGCTCTCAATTGAGATCCGGAGTGAGCTGCAAGTCAGAAACGCGACCCGATGAAATTTCGGGGACCCGCAGCGCCACGCCAGGGTCGGGTCCGGCAACCTCCGCTCACGCCGTCTGTGCGCTGTAGGGATGGCCGATGCTTACTTACGTGAATGTAAAGTATGTAATTAACAGTAAATTTACTGTAAGCATCAGGACATTTACAAGATCATTTACTGGCTAGATTAGGGTTATATATAGCAACCCTTCCTTTCCCACTACAATTAGACACAAGACTAGAAACAAGCCTGTTTGGCTTGAAGTTATTATTACTGCTTGTAGTTATCAAGCTAATTTTATATTAGGAAATATTTGCTGATCTCTTCTAGCCGTATTGCAAAGTGATGGAAACAGGAGGAAGCTGTCGATACTGGACGCGCTAAGCCTGATTCGGTGGCGGTGAGGGGCGGCATTTACAGTCTGTAAATGACGTAATTTATGTAAATTGTCAATCACGCGTAAGGATCCTATCTTTTACTGTAAAACTCCATCCCTAGTGCGCTGCGACCCCAGATCTTTTTTCGCGAACATCAGCAGCCTGCAGCGAGCTCCCCGTGAATGGGGATTGATGACTTGTGGGCGACAAATACCACCGGAAGACAGGAAACAGATAGCGCAGCCGCGTCCTATTGCAGCACAGAACCGATTACTGTTGCTGCGCGATAGACCGCCGCAATGGCCGGCAAGGGGATGAAGAGCCTCAGTGAGGCCATGAGAGGCTTGAGTCTCGTCGCACAGCCATGCAGAACACTGCCAGTTTGTCTCCCTTCCTTGGCGATCTCGGGGCTCCCATTGATATGCGAGATGCTTCACTAGGTCCGGCAACCTTCCGCGGCGTGTAGGAGGTCGATGGCGACGGCAGTCGACTCCCAGCCCGCCAACATTACACGATCCGTGACAGAGACGTGGAATCCCCGTACGTGAACCGCGGCTCCTGGTCGGCCTTCTAGGGCCCTTCTACGGCTCGTCTACGATTGCATTGTCAACTAACTGCCTGGTAGTCACCACCGTCCCACTCACCATCTACTCCTTCCCATCCCTCGAGCCCCGCTCCCTCGAGCAATGGTCCACGAAACATCTGCACCTCCCCCTGCGCCGCGACATTCTCCACCTGGCCGTGGTGTATGAAGGCGACAAGACGAGACAGGGTACCGCTTCATCAAAAACTCGCTGGGAAGTAGCCGGCTCGCACCGCAAGATCCGCCCGCAAAAAGGCACCGGTCGTGCCCGCGCCGGCACACGACAATCGCCCCTATTTCGCGGTGGTGGCAAGACGTTCGGTCCCAAGCCGCGCGATTTCAGCACCAAGCTCAACCGCAAGGTCTACGACCTGGCATGGCGCACGGCACTGTCCTACCGGTACCGCCGCGGCGAGCTGATCGTCACCGAGGACGGGCTGGAGCTGCCGCTGCCCGACGATTTCCTTCAGCTGGCCGAGGCCGGGCTGCTCGGCCGCGAGCTCGAGGACAGTTTCGTCCGCAAGTACGTCGGCGAGCTGATGACGTCGCTTCAGTGGGACAAGGCGCATGGCCGGACTACGTTCATTACGGGCGACAGGAGGCCGAACCTCTTCACGGGCATGGATATTGCAGGAGAGAACGGCCGGGCGCTGGAGCTGGAGGATGTTGATGTCAAGGACCTGCTGGAGACGGGCAGGATTGTCATTGAGCGGGCCGCACTCAGGGAAATGATCAAGGAGCACTCGAGCGATCTCATTTCGCGCGTGGCGGTCAAGGGACTACCTAAGAAGCCAGCACTTGGGGAGGTGCTTATTCGATGAGGGAGGTGCTTATTCGATGAGGGAAGGTTCGACTACATCCTGTACTATATCCCGTTCACGCCTTGTGTCGATCTTGGATGGGACTGTAATATGTAACATTCTGTGCTCCGAAGCGAGGCGGATGCCCTTTTGACGGTCATTCTGACCTCGCCGACAGGCCACAGTACCTCTGTGCCATGCCTGGATATTAGAGAAACAATCAGGTGACCCAGTCGAGGCACTTGCAGACCTTCAAGTTGACTCATGGCCTTCCTGCTGTGCTGGAGAATCATCAGGCGTCCGAAGGACGGGAAATGGAAAGACGCTACGGTGACGGGAGATCAGTGGCACGGAGTTGCCGTCCATTCAAGCGTGAGCGGCCCTGAGGCCAGCACTGTGTGCGGCGGGCTGTGGAGCGCCTGCCGTTTGAGTCTTGGAGGCACCCGAGGCCCCACATATCTGTGGTGCTTTGCAGATTTGGAGGGGTGCACAGACCACTGTTTTGTGCGCATAAATAATCGCCTGTCTCCCCAGAGCTTCCTCCTCTTCTCTTCTTCTTTTCCCATCCGAGTGCAGGGGTTTTACGCGTATCAGTGAGGATTCGTCCGAGATCGCGTTTTTGCTAGTTGAAAACTACTACCTGACCGCTCCCAGTTGGCCGAGGCTGGCTGGGGAATTTTTGGAAAATACGATCTCTGGAAGAGAAATCATTTGTCTTTCATTGCCAACGTTTGCTTGTCGAGCGTGGCAAGGAAGGACGGGGCATGGAAGAGGAGGCATTGAGTCGGGTATGGCTTGACCGAAGGGTAGTGGGTTCGACAGCGACGCCGAGTTTTGCGACACTTCATCACAAGCACAAAGTCTACGCCGATTTCTGCGCTTTTCAGGTCGGGCAGACGGTGGAGGTTTCGAGGGGATTGGCCCGAGCGACTAGGTGGTTGCTTAATGAGTCACAGGTTACTTGGTCGCAGGGTGTGCCAACTTGGCTGACGGCCTGGAAGTTAACCGCATCATCTTCAACTTGTAGTGTACGCTTGTACGTTGACGGAGAATGGATACCTAAGGTAAGTTTCCTTGGAATCGAATTCAGGCGGTCTTCCAAGTTTTACAACGGCACAGGGCGTGGTCGGCTGCCTATATGGGCCCGACCAAATATTGTGATGTTATCATACAGCCTTGACTGTGTTTCTGTCACCCAAGAGCGAGCAAATTCCGAGATGGAGCCGGTCTTTGCTCACGGGCAGTCAGGCAGCCAATTCGACGGTTTCCGGTGATACCTCCCTTCGCGCAGGCGGAAATATCCTGCGAAGGCGATCTCTCACACCCAACTCCTTGGGACACCGAGAGAGAATTGCAGCATCCGCCCCACGATTGGGTTGCCCTTGGTGTTGCCCGGGCGTGGTGGCTCCTCGCTGTCTCGTCAAGATCCGGCTTGAAATTTAGGGAACAATTGGTATGAAATCAGGATTGAGATCATCGTAGCATGTCTCCTTCGTGCTGAGCACAAGCAGACCATCTAATCTCTGGAAACTCTCTCAAAATATGTCAAACAATCAAAGTGATTGCATGCCTTTGGCGGACTTCGGGCCGTAAAAGGTAAAAGGTAAGAAGCCAGGTAAGATTTTGAAAATCCGATTGGCCGGCAGCCGAGTTCTTGGAGCGGGCGTAAGGACCCATAGAAGAAGACTCCCCAACTGTGTTGGCCCGTGGGTGCAAGCCGGGCAACCGACCCACGTCCAGAAGAACTCCTCTCCTCAGCCGACATCTCACCCTCATCATCGACAAACCTCCTCGTTACCGCCCAACCCAATTTCAATTGCCCAGCGACCCGACAAGGCCGCAATTTCGTGTCGACATCGATCGATCATTCCAGAATCGACTTCTCGACTTATAGCAGCCTCTGGATTCGAATCTCTGTCGTCCGCCGACCGCAGGAGGAGCGTTGGCGGATTGGAGGTTCGGTGATTGCCGTCGTCAGCGTTTTCGCGCGACTCGGTCACGTCAACCTCCTCCCCTCTCCGACCGCGCGCCCGCATCGTCCTCCGAATTTTTGCGAAAAGAGTCGGATTCTTGCAATTTTCTTTGCGGCACTGGCCCCGAGCGACCATTTCAGACGGCTTTTCTTTGTCCGGATCGGTCGCCACTAGCCAGGCGACCGCTGTGCCAAGAATCTCGCGCCGGTAGACTGCAGTTCTCCTACATTCTCGCATTCTCGGTCCATCATGTCCTTCCACCCTCAAACTCCGCAAAGCCCCTCCCTCTCTCCCGGAACGAGCGACCCGATGACGAGCATGACCAGCTCTTTAGCATTGACCACCACCACGCTGCCGACCCCCGCTCACAGCGTCAACGGAAGCTCGCTCCCTTCGGAAATGGTTAATGATACTGTCATTGGCGGAGATTCCCCGCGCAAGCGCAAACGAGAAGTTGGCGACATGGGCGACAGAGCGCAGAAGAAGGCTCACGTCGAGGACCGCAATCTTGGTACTGACGACCTCCATCTGGATGTCGGTGAGAAGTACCTCCTTTGCAGAACTCGTAAGGCTCCCTTCTACCTGTTCAACGCAGCTTCACCTCGAGCAAGCTTTTCACCGCGCTCTTACCGTGGCGCATGTGTCTTCGTCTGCTCTCCTCAATCGTATCGTGTGGGAAAGCGGGGACTGCATCGATTCGCTGTATTTTGCAGGGACTTAGTTAACATTGATGCTTAGCGCACCCTTCACCCCGCCCCCAAGTGTCAAAAGATCTTTTTGAGATGTACGGCTTGACTAGACTCGCTACTGAGGTCGCCCGTGTGCTGCCCAACGGCGAAAAGAATGCGCTTAGGAAAACGTATAAAGGCCACATCAAGAAGCTCGGCGTACAAGGCCACTTCGATGAAGTCAAGGAAGATCCTTACCGGCAAGATGGGCTGATATCGCTCATAAAGACACCCCAAGATGTTTGGGAAGTTCACTTCACCCGAGGCAGGGCTATGCAGGACGGCTTGAGCAACGAGGCACGGCAGAAACTACCCAGAGCCATGACCATGGCCAAGGGCGTCGTGCCCAAGAGTTTGTGGGATCATTCCGTGTTAGGAGACCTCGGCCCTGGAAAGGGCGAGAAGCAGGCACCGTCGGCGAGACCCACCGCGCCAAATACCCCGCTTGCCTCTGCTGGTCTGCAAGGTGGTATGCCCTGGGCCAAGGTGGGCACACCGATCGCACAGGATGCGGCCAGATCTACACGAAACATCAAGAAACGAAGCTACGGTGACAGCAGCTTCGAAGGGTACGGCGAGGGGTCCCCTGATGACGAGACCGGTGCCGAAACTGGCTACTCAACCGGCTACTCAACAGGAGATGGTGACATGGCAGCCGGCCACAAGCGGGGAAATAAGGTGCTCATCAACGGCTAAGATCCTGGCTGATGAGAAGCCTTTGCTGACGCAGAAACAGGCCCGTCCGGCCGATAAGCCGTACGCTAACCAGGCTCGGCAACCGGCCTATGGCGCAGGCATCACGGGCAGCTAGGAGTCTGCCGGTGGTAAACCATGCAGCCAGTCCGTTGAGCCGCGCCGTGGAAGAGGCAGACCCCGTTTGAAGCGCACTCAGAATGCCGCCTGATCAGTTTTCAGGGTGATACCTGGTGGGCCCGGTTGACCAAACATCTTCTCGCAGCAAAGCAGAACAATATTCCCCGCTTATTTGTCCTGCGTGCTATCGAGCGTGAGAGAAAGGCGACAACCGAGATGGACGAAAGACGATCAGAGAGTTGGGCTTGCAGAGTGTTCGACGGGAGCTTGGGAACGAAAATAATGGGGCGACGATTCATGGTGATGCCACATGGAGAGGACTGTCCCTCCTCGCAACACGGAGCGTATGGTCCCCATACTGCCGGACAGCTAGCCCTGAGCAGCTCAGACCAGGCTATATCTGCATTTTGATCCACATCAAGCATGGTGTTTTGGGGTTTTGACTTTCTTCGGGTCGCGAGAATGAGAGGGGACCCTGCTATAAAGCAAGGATGCTTTTTGCATTTGGACTTGGGAGCATCACATCGTCTAAGGATACCTAGTCATGGCTTGGACGACACCGACAGATGGAGACGGCCTTGTTATGTGTGGGCAGTGAAGCGGCAACGGTTACCTATGGGCGGGTAGCGTACAATATGATAGGGGTTACATGGCAACGTCTACCTACAATTTTGTGCCCGCAAGCTCTTTTGGGCCGAGATAGACGTGCAAATATAAGCAATAATGATGCACGAGGCCATTCGACGGCTCCCTCTCTGGTCAGTTTCTGTCCATATGCAGATTGTTGATCAACTTGCAAGCACTAAGAACAGGAAATACGATATGCCATACTAGCTGCCCGGTTCCTTGATGGGGAAGTCTTAAAGTCGCGCCGCACGCCCACACGCACCCGTGGTCCCGCTGCACACGGTAATGCAAGACCGCAGCATGGTTCAGTCTGATGTTGCTTGTCTTCACTGGGTGCATCCCATTTCAGCCGAACTTCACCTTCAAAGCGGATACAGTTAGTTCCCATTGATGAATGCAACACGCATTGTATTATGATTATCTTCATACGTAACTTCCCAAGGCTCCTCCATTGTGTGAAGATGCAGTGTCTGATGGGCTTTCATGGACAAAACGGAGAGCTTCGCCCTTCTTAAGCTGGAGCTTCAAGCTCATATCAATCCAGCCGCTTCCCCGACCGCCATTGCTCCCCTTTACCCTGAGGAAAAGTAAACAACCAACCAAATCCCCTTTCCCCTTCTTCCTCCGTGTACGATCCCAGTCCCATGCCTTACACACAGAGGTATCAAGACCCCTCTCGATCCGTAATCCCTATTTCCATACCCTCCAAGCCCAAAGCAACTCGTCTCGACGCATCCTCCCACGCCCACCCGGCAATCCTCTCCCCTACATCCCCCACCAGCCGCTCGTAGTGCGGCCCGGGCAGGAATAAGCCGCAGTGCGCGCCCACCTCGTCCACGCCCTCCATGGAGACTTCTACCCAGGCCGGGTCGCGCTCACCGGTGGTTGGTGACTTGGGAGGGAGCATGCAGAATTTGCGGCGTTTGCTCTTCTTTTCTTTTTGCTCCCGGGATCCCTGATTGTTGTTCTCTTCGAGGTCGTCGTTGCTGTCAGGAGGAGGTGGGGATTTGTGTAGCTTCTGCGGCGGTTGTTTGTCCTTGAGTTCCTTCGCAGCCTTGCGCTGCTGCTTGTCGAGGGCCTTTTGATGGTCTTTGATGGCTTTGTTGCGGGCTTTGACGGCTTGAGAGTAGGCCTTTTGGGCGAGCTTGAAGGCCTTTTTGGCTTGCTCGCGGGCTTCTTTGTCTGGGGTCGTGTCTAGGTCAGGGGGAATGGGAGGGTTGGGGAGATCAGGGATTGAGGGGAGATCGGGGGATTGGTTCGCTGTATTATCAAGAGGGTGGTCCGCGGCAGTGGTCTGGTCCGAGTCCGGGGTCTCACTCGGGGGTTGTGTATCGCGAGGTGGCTCGGGATGTTCGGGTTCTGGCATAGGTTCGAGGACTTGGAGGCAGTCCCAGCGCGGTCCGTCGCTGTACATTTCGACTGATATCCTGGGGGTTGAAAGACCTGGGTCAACGTCAAGCGATGACCCAGGCGGCGACTTGTCATGGCTTCCAGGCGCATCCGGGCTCGAGGGGGACCGACATGGTGGCGCCGGCCGCGGCCTCTTCGGAATTCCCGTGGAAACGGTGTAGTAGTTGACAAACCGGACGCGTGCAGGTCTTTGCCCTGATTCGGGCAACCGCCAATCGTCAATATCCTCCAGGGCCCTGAGTCGATTATATCTGGATTTTAGCCCAGGATAGTCCGCTAGACATGCGTTAAATTCGAGGTGGGACAGGATGTGATTCGCTGCAGCACGAAATAGGTTCTCTTGCTTGTGTTTGTTTGCAAAATGGAAAATGTTCCCGAGCCAGCCTCGGTCTATAAAGGCAACGTCGTTGAAGAATGCTGGGTCGAAGTACGGGTCAGGTGAGTCGAGTGCAGAAGAGCTCACTGCTGAGCTAGACGGCGTCGGACTGAGGGCAGGTGAGAGAGCGCCTGGCGGCGGGGAGACGTCCGAGTAGGTGGATGGATCCGGCGGGATATTCTGGGGTTGGCTGGGCGTGACATACTCATCTTGTGCTCCCTCGTCCGCCAGTGGTGGGCCGGGAGCCGGTCGAAAGAGACTCGCGATTCCAGAAACCACGATGCCAGGATGCAGGCCCAGCAGCGGTGCATCAAGAGAGATGGTGCCTAGGATCCGGTGACGGAAGGGATATGAAGCATTGTATGGGTCTTGGTTCGGCTGGAAAGGCCATGTTAGTCAGTCCCATTTGATGAGGACAGATACCACCCGCAACCAGGAACTAGGGGAGCGATCCAAGGAGGCATACCAGTAGAACCACCTCTGCGGCCAGCAGGCCACCCATAGAGTGCCCTATCAGGACCACGTCGGTAGTAGGGGATTCATGGGGCATCAACCAGTTGCTAAAGTTGTCACGAGCCACATCAATGGACTTATATGTCTTGTAACGGGGGTAGATCTTGGTGTGAATGACGTGGGATTCTGCAAGGAGATCCTTCAGAAAGCTATGCACATGGGCTGGGAACGAGCGGAATGACGAGCGGTCGCCCATGTAGCCGTGGATGTAAACAGCAAGGAGCCTCCGTTTGCGGCCGTCTTCCACGCTGCCCATCGACGATACTAGCGACTGTGTCGACGAAGCTCGGGGGTCTCGGGAGGCCCACTGTGAGCTATACGGCTCGCCGAGACCGCCGTTGGACCACCCTATGTCCTCAGACGGCCACCGGGAGCCGCCGGCAGCGATCGGATCCCGCAACGTCGAGTGCGCCGATCCCGGGTTTGGCGTCGACTGCATGACGTCAGCGCATTCGGGGCTCGACTTGTTGCGTGCTGCTGAGGTTATTCGTGCGGTCTGATTATTTCGCGCTCCCTTGCGGAATCAATACATACAAAGCACAGTCTGGGGTTCCAGTCTGCCAAGAATCAGAGGTCATGAACAGTCGAGCGAAGGTCGTCGATTTGGGCCTGACGTGAGTGGTGCTCCGTGCAGAGAGACTGGCCCGAGTCGATGGGTAAAACCAGACCCACTTCCCGTGTCCGATTTCAGGAACGGCCAGGCACAGTCTGGTAACGGCGGTAAAAATACGGTAGCGCAGGAAGTTCACCTCCATGCCAGCGTGAGCTTCCACCACGGCTGGTTGCACCCACTGCAATGAACCTCGCGTGAAGAAGGGTAGATCCAGGCTACGATTTCCCTTCAAGGGAAAGGAAACACAGAGAGACACTAAAAAGGCGAAGAAGATGAAGACCGATATCAAAAGAAAAGCGTAGACATGCTCGTTCACTCACCCTCAGGTCAGAAGAAGCAGGCCAGGTTGCGTATGCCATATCCATCAATAGGCCCACTGACAGTGGAACGAACAAGAATCTGATAGCGTTAAGATCCTGGATTGTGAAACCAGAAACAGGGGCCTCCACACCGCAGACATGCATGACCTCGTCCGAAGTTGATTGCTTGATCAAACAGCAAATGCTGGCCGCCGAATTCGATGCCCGGCCAAGCGTGGTGTGCTGGACTTGTCGTGCTGTGTAACGGCAGCCCAACTGTCGATAACAGTACGGATTACGAAAGAGCCATTGGGATGCTGGTGTTGACCACCTCAATTCGGAAAGCAGCCAGCGTGTGGCCGGCCAGGGATGGAGCCTGGTTCCCGCTCCATCATAATGCAACCGTTAGTGTAAGCGTCTGAGCCAATAGGACGCTGCATCTGCGCATTTCCGCACCGGTCTTGGCAAGGGGATTAGCCAATGGTGGGTTGGATGCCGGAGGAAAAGCCGACTGTTAGACGAAGCGAAATTGCTTGCACAGGCTTAGGCCTGATATCCACGAGCCCCAGTCCGTCGCTGCGGAGCTCGCAGTTGGGCTCTGGGGCCGGCACTTTAAATTAAAAAGCACTGCGTAGATCTTGCGCCGCCGTGAGTGGGATAGGGAGCTTGGTAGATATACATGCGACGTGCCCGCTCGCGCTTTTCCCTTTCTTTGCCTGGTTTTCAGGCATGCCGGCGCGAGTTTTTGACCTCCAGCATCGCTGACTGGATCCCGCGAGGGAGCGGGAGTCGACGAGATCCGGTATCTGCACGTTGGGACTTCGACTTCCCAGTTTTTGTTCTTTCGGACAGGACGAACGGACGAGATGATGGGATGATTGCGATCATGACGAGCCAACTCCTCAGAATCACGTAGCACAGCCAGCTTGGAGTTTACGAGCCGCAGCCCTCCAGTTCATCGTCACCGGAGCTCTCGAATACGGGGATCGCTCGGGCTGTGGCCTGCGATTCGCGCCCGCCGCCAACGCTCATTTTTCCCATTTGGCAGCGCTTGCCCACATTCGTTTCCACCCAGCCACGCAACCGCCATGACTAACCAAGGCGAAGCCAGCGGGTCTTCACTCTTTCAGGCCCGCAGCAGCAGCACCCGCCACAACCACAACCTCAACCACAAGCATCAACATCAACACCTTCACCACCAACACCGTCGCTTGCATCCGCCCGAGGCCGACGGCATCTCGCCAGAGTCGCCACACATTCGTTCAGAACCAAACGGCAAGTTGTATGACCGCCAAGTCGTGATCGTTCAGACTGTGTCCATCGTCCATTACATCGATGCTTCGGGCGCAGTCACGAGCATCGAGACCCTTCGTTCAAAAAGTGCCGATCCCGTCGCATCGACATCGCTAGACCTGCCGGCAGCCGTCAGCGCCGGCCTCACCGCTCTGGACAACGTACTGCCCAGCGTGTCTCTCTCTATCTCAATACCTGCTGTTAGCGATGCCGCGCCGTCGACCACCACCTCCGCCGAGCCGGAGACGTCATCTTCGCTGTCTACGTCCTCAGAGACATTGACTTCCGCTCCTTTCAGCAGCCTGTCTGCCTTTCCCACGCTATCCAGCGGGACCGTCAATTCTTCATGTGCGTTTCACTGCCTCTTGTGGGCCCTGTCCTCCGTCGGCTGACACTATTAATAGCACAATCAGCGTCATTCTTTGGCAACCACACAATAGGACTCTTCTCAAATTCCACGAGGACCTCGTCTTCACATTCCACACTCGTTTCGACTTCTACTTCTAGTTTGATCACGAGCAGCAGCTCTCTTTTGACACCCACAGCGACTTCCGACGACGCTTTCACGACTGAGGCAGGCGGAATCGGAGATGGTGCAACTGTCGGCGTCGGATCTCCGGTGACCACCTCTGCTCCCGTGTCACCCACCACCGAAGCCTCCTCTGGCCTCACGCCCCAAACCCGAAACGCCGTCGTTGGAGGGGTCGTTGGCAGTGTCGCCGGCATTGCGCTCATTGCACTCGTTTTATTGTATCTGCTCAAGTGGAGGAAGCAACGTGGCCAAGGCATCATGCTCCTCGGCGACGGGGATAGCAGCGCTCGGAGAAGGGGCTTTTCATCCGGAGGATCAGCTCAGCCCGGCGGCGGCGGACGAGGAGGAGGAGGAGGGATGACGGAGCGGTCAGGTCCGTTTGCGATAGCATCATCCGCCCTCTCCAGGCTGAGCGGCGGCAAGCGATCTATCGACGCGTCTCGCCAACCAGCGACAGAGGAGAAGGGATTCTACAGGGTATCTGGCAGGAAACTGATTTCAGTCCTTGAATCCGGCGGCGACGGCTACAGCGATCCTCCCTCTGACTTCGGTAAGTACCGAGACTCGCAAGGCTATCTGGACGATCCCAACGCCCCGCCGCTACAGCTGGGATCTCCGATGCGGCCGTTGAGCGGCATCCCTATCTTCCGAGATGGCCCGCAGCGGAGTCCCGTTCACGAACAAGGACCTTCACCGGCCGGCCGTCCCCCTTCGGCGTATCCCACCATGCTACCGGTACGGGATGCACTCGGCCGCAGCTCTGCGTCACGAGACGGCTCGCGCGGTTCTGTTTCACGGTTCACGGAGGAAACATGATCCAGGTTTTTTTGACTCTGCCGGTCGATTTACATTTTACCGTACATGCCACATCCATTATATTCTATAATGTCTGGAACCACGGCGTCAGGGAGGCGGGGAAGGGGGCGGTCTCTGCAGGGCTGGAAAGCAGCACTCCTGACGTGATTTTGGATATCTTTCCCGTCTGTCTCTCGGGTACACATTACATATTCAGGGCCCATCTTCTTCAGCTGCGGGCCGCTATAGATGTAGAAACGGGGTCAGGTCTGGCAGCCTTTTGGATACATTTGGGACAGTAATTTGTCCCCGTGCCGCCGGCACCGGCGAGTTGTCGGTTTCCGACATCTGAGGAGGATATAGAGATGGCAGGTGCTTTTAGGGGCTTTCTTTGTACATATTTGAAATGACAACAAGCATGTTGTGGCCCACATTTCATGGGGCACGCCACATTGCGCGGTGCTTCGGCTCTTTTAAGTCTCGGGTAACCCCTTTACACGGGAAGGTATAGCGGTGCCCCAGAAGCCACTACATACCGAGCTATGAGCATGAGCATCACGGAAGATAGGACAGGAGATAGACTCTTTTTCTCAGCCCTCTTCCAAGAGGGGCTTTTGCCTAGTGCGGAAGGAAGACAATGATCCGTAGGTAGTCAGGTGGTTTTATATCCGATATCGATGGGGTTTCCTTGCCCTCATGACCGGTACTACCTTCCCGCCCTCCTGATTCGCGTCCGTTCATTTTTCCAGTTCACCTTGTTTCATCCAGACCGCCAAATGGTTTCGTTGATGGTCAATCGGGTACCCTGTTAACTCAACAGAGATGCCACCGCACGTGTCCTAATCCGGATTATGAAGGGCAATCTTGCACAGGACTGAAGACTGGGAGGACTACTTTCCCTTTCGTTGATTTTGGTTTCTCCTTCTCATTTCTCGCCTGTTTTGTTCTCCTTCTTGGCCCTCTATAGAGCACATCCATATGGGACAGAGGCGGGTTGTGTTCTCAGGGGTTGGGATAGGGGTAACCAGCGTTCTCCGAATTAGGAAATTCCGTCTTGTATAAGAGACCTCGCAGAGTCTCGCACTTCTCCCTTTCCCTCGCTTCAACCATCTCACAAGTCACAGCCCAAGCGAAGAAGTAGGGTGACGGTAAAGACCAAGAGGACCAAAGAAGAAGCTGAGAAAAGACCGTGACAAACAGGAGGACCGGTTGAAAAGAAAGAAGGGGACAAGAAGCATGGCGAATGTGTTGGCGATGATGTAAGGTTATCAGCCTGAGTTCCGCATTGATATCTATGTACGACCTACTCCCGAGGGAACTGATAACTGCTTTACTGGTCCGCTTTGCTGGTTCGGATGGTCGTGGCGATGGGAATTTGTCATCTGTGATGAATGGTGATGGTGTCTGCGCGGTGGTCGCGTTTTGCCTCTGGGCATCCCCACCAGTTTCAAGATTGTCTCAGTCTTTTACACTACATAAGTGAATACCCCTGTCGCATCGAACGGGCCTCGACCGGAACAAAGAGCGAGGGGGAGGCCTCACCACGTGCAATGATGATCGACCTCGAAATCTGGATTCCCAGGGCGATGACGGAAACATAGAAGAAAGCTGTGGAAGCTGTCACATAACGTCAAGGCCTTGCAAGGGTCCGCCGGCTTTGACCTCGAAGATGCGCGCTGGAGGGTACGCATGCCAAAGGACCTCGAGTCACGCGGCTGCGCAGACAGATGTTGGCGTCGATAGACTCGATACAAGCCCATCCCGTATCGTTGGACTGGGAGTTGGATACTGATAGCAGTGTTAAAAGATAAAATCTCTACGTCTGGACACTAGTGTCTCTGGTGATGCAAGTTGCCAGGCAAGGTCAACCCCCTGTGTCACAATGGTCCCCTCACCCGCTTTGCCGTGCTTTGACTAGCCACTGCTGCACATGGAATAGTAATACCCACGCGGTGGTGCTTCTGCTTCGGGTTCTACTACATCGCCGAAGTCTACTGTAATGTAACCGATGCAGGTTATCGACCGAGGTATGACCAGATTCTCGCTGGCGTGCTGCGGGGAGGATTTTCTGAGTACCTCAAGGTAAGCTTACCTAGGTAACTATTTCCACATCACCTACGGTGGTCTGTTAGACGTATGAATCTAGAGTCCTGAATTTGGTGTATTTGCTGTCGTGCCCATCACCAAGCGCGTCCGTGTGTCTTGCATTCGGTTGAAGCAGTGAGCTTACCAAGCATCTCCATGAAAGGACCCCTGAATTTTAGTTGCCGTCTGTGCTCCCGGCGCCGGCGTCGCTGTCCCGCGCCCCCACCTGCCCGGCCTAACTTGATCGTCGAGTGCTGAATTGGGCCTGAGCCCCCGCCATAATACGCGTCAAGTCACTCAATCAGCTGAGGTCGGGCAATTCCATCTCACTTTGCCCTCTTCCATCTTTTGGTCGTCTTAAGGCTTTTATCCAGGATTTCTGGTCCGGTTCCATATCGATACTTACTGTAGACATAATTTACTTTCTCGCCACGGGCCGCAGCGCCTTACCCCACAACGCCATTCAACGCCCTGACATTGCCTTTCAGCCTTGAGGTGCCTCGCCACCTGCATGTACAGATCTCGAGGGACCACCGAGACATCCACACATCTGCTCTACCGCAAGCCGCAACGACCGCAGTGGAGCTTTCGAGTTCATTTGGACCGTTGACATGCTACGGCGATAACCAGACGTCTTCTGTTAACCATCATCCTGTGTCAAGCTGCTCAGCCCCCAACATCCCGAAGGTTCCGCTGCATCCCGTCCCTGGGACTGGACGGTAATAATAGCATACTGCAGTCGGCGGCTACGCTGCGCAACAGTCGGACTTTCCCCGCGGTCTCCAACACTTTTCCTCCATTGTTATCTTCGGGGCTTGAAGCATCCGCCATCGAGAGCTTGGTGATCACGGCCATACTCGGGACAGTGCCCACGCTTCACAATGGGCCACCCTATGCACTCGGGCTTTCAGATGCCCATCCCGCCGCCTCCATTGATAAACCAACCGCCACAGATATTCGGTGGTTACAACGAACATGGACTTCCAATCCCTCAACTGCCGCCTGATCTTCTCGCTGCGCAGATGTTCGGAGACCATGGATTACTGGAGGACACAAACGAAGCCAAGAGAAGAAGGATCGCGAGGGTGAGTTGGAGCGGCCGTGGTTCTTCCGGACGGCACAAGGTGAAGGCGCGCTGACCCGTTCCCGACGCTACCGGCAGGCTTGTGATATGTGTAGGAAGAAGAAGATCAAGTGCGATGGCAAGCTACCGGCCTGCACACATTGCACCAACTACAAGACCGAGTGTGTCTTCACGCAGGTGGAAAAGAAGCGGAGTCCTCCCAAGGGGTGAGTATCCGTCCCCCAGCCCCGGATGCAGAATATCGGCTTACACATTGGATAAAGGGCCAAGTATATTGAGGGACTTGAAAACCGCTTGGGGCGTATGGAACACTTGTTGAGGTTATCAGGTATGCCCGAGACCCCTCGTCCTGACTACTTTACCCGACGGTGGCAGCTCTTACAGGCGCGGCCTGCTCACGGCATTTGCGTAGGCTTGCTTGGCGAGGACGACAACGGGGCTACCGACCTGGGAACCCTGGAGAAGAAGCTTGTAGAGAAGCACCAGCAATCGCGACAGGCTTCACAAGCAGCTTCCGATCCGACGTCGCCGTCCCACCCGGCGTCGGGCCAAGGTGGCAGCAGCTCAACCCCGCGCAGCTCGCTGGCATCGCCCGAGCCTCCCAAGGACAGCGACAAGATGAGATCTGTCACGCCCGAGAAGGAGAACCAAGACGACGAGCAAGAAGAGGTTGCTGAATTGTCGGAGATGATGTGTTCGCTGGTCACCAATAACTATGGTGAAACGCGCTATATCGGTATGTCAGAGAATGCCGGCATGGGACTGTCCTTTGCGCTGACCCTTTCGAAGGCTCTTCTTCCGGTTTCTCCATTTTCTCACCCAAGGGGATACAATGGGTCAACGAGAAAATGGGAGACACGTCCTTCCAGCAGATGATTTCCGATGTCTCGATCGACGACCATAAGTGGACCGCCTGGAAGCCTGACGTCTTTGGGGACGTCTTCCGCCGCACCATTTTCAGGGACCTACCCCCCAAGCCAGAGGCGCTGTCTCTCCTCAAGGACTACTTCGAAAATTTCAACTGCATATTCCCTCTCTTCCACCAGCCGACCTTTATGCATCTGGTGGAGAGACAGTACTCGAGCGACCCTTACACCGGGTCCGGGTGGTGGGCAAGCCTGAATGTGGTCCTCGCCATTGCTCATCGTCTGCGCGTGATGAGCAACTTGGTTCCGCAAGAGGAGGATGACAAGGCTTGGGATTATATGAAGAATGCCATGGCCGTCATCTCGGAATTGATGATGCGCAACACGGACCTGCTCAGCGTGCAGGCACTGCTGGGCATGTCTCTGTTCATGCAGGGAACTCCTAACCCGCAGCCATCTTTCCTGCTCATTGCCACGGCAATCCGGCTCTCGCACACCATCGGCCTCCACAAGCGTGGGACGGGATTCAACCTGAATCCTATTGAGATCGAGCAGCGCAAGAGGGTGTTTTGGATCGCTTACATGTTAGACAAGGACCTCTGCCTCCGGTCCGGGAGGCCACCGGCGCAAGACGACGACGACATGAATGTGGAGCTCCCCGATGCCGACCCTGCCGATGGGATAGGCAACATACCGTTGGCGGATGGGAAAGGCAAGATGAACCTCTTCAGGGTGATGTGCGAGCTGGCGATCGTTGAGAGCAAGGTGTATAAGAAGCTTTATTCGACAAAGGCGACGAAGCAGTCGGACGGTGAACTGCTCAACACCATAGGAGAGCTTGACAAGGAGCTGGAAGACTGGAAGGACCGCATCCCTATTGACTTCCGGCCGGAGCACGAGATCAAAGCATCGCATACTCCACTGATCCTTCACATCGTCATGCTGCATTTCAACTACTACAACTGTCTCACCACCATCCACCGCATGTCGATCCACCACGGCTACTGGACCAGTCGGCTATCCAACTATGCTATTCAGGGGCTCAATGCCAGGCCATTGAATCCTCGCATTTTCTCGTCGGCGGCACTGTGCACATCTGCTGCTAGAGCATCAATATCCCTCCTGAAGTACATCCCGCAGGGCGATTTCTCCTGTGTCTGGTAAGTTGATTTCCGCCCTCTGCCGCGGTTGGCCGGCCATTCTAATCTCTTGCAGGATGGTGTTGTATTTCCCGGTTTCTGCGCTTGTCACACTGTTTGGGAATATCCTGCAAAACCCGCTGGACCCGCGGGCACGCTCAGATACGAAACTGATGAATGTGGTCGTCACCTTCCTGTCGGCACTTGGCGACGAGGCGGAAACGGGCGGTGTCCACCGCATGCTCGGTGTATGCTCCGAGTTTGAGCGGATCGCGAAGGTCGTGGTCGAAAACGCAGAGAAGGATCACGCATCCCGGCGGAAACGGAAGAACCAGGACCAGTCGTTGAGCAGCAAACCTACAATAAATTCTAACAACAACAACACCACCATCACCAACACAACAACAGGCCAGTCCCCGTCATTCAACCCGAACCCAGTTCCGCCGTCTTCACGACCCACCACCGCGAACTCGGCAACACCTCAACCGACCCCAAGTCACACCGCGAACAGCAACAACACACACCTCTCCCCGCCAGCCAACGATCACTGTTCCCCACCAAACACCACCAATGGATACAGCCCAATGGCCGGCACGATGAGCCAGTCCTCGTCGCCAGGTCTTGCCCCTTCCACGGGCTGGGCTAACAACGATTTCACGCCCGACAGCACCTCAGAGTACTACGGCGACATGGCTGCGTTTGTGAATTCCGGGTTGGTCAGTCCGCCGCTTCCCGGGGCAGGACCAGGAGGCGTAGGCGGCTATTTCCAACAGCCGATGCTGCCGCAGGACTTGTTCAGTTTGCCCATGACGCTGGACTGGGATTGGGCCGAGATGAGCGGCGGGGCGTATCCGAGTGTTGAGAATGGAAACTATGGGAGCTTGGGGGATATCTCGGGCGGGAACGGAAGTCAGGGGCCACCTTCCCAGGGGAGGTAACCTCAGGGAGATATGGGGGACGATGATATGAGTGCATCTGGGTAGGCTAGGTCGGTTGGCCCGTCCATTTACTTGAGCTTTACAGAGACGGCCTGGATCTTGTGAATTTCTACTTACCTTCACGTCATAGCGGGCGCAGGTATGTTTTCTCTTTCTTTCGCTTGGAGTGGATGATTTGGTTGAATCTCCTTTTCTTGGATGGCGGGAGTCTCAGTCTTGCATGGATATTGTGCATTTACAACGCCTCCTTTCCTAGCCCTCGTGTTAGGGTGTCCAAGTCTCAACTCCTGCTCGGTTCTCGCATGTATTTATATCTTGTCAGGCAGCTTGTCTAGTGTACTACTGTTTGTCTAGATATGTTGAGTGGAAAGTGGGAGTTTGAAGCGAGTATATAGTTTACAGACCATCTTGCCGTGCGCTTGAAACGTGGGACTGACCTGCAAACTGTTACTGCCAAACATCCCAAGATCTCACCGGAGGTAGTTTCCGTGATCGATTTATACGTCACCCAGGTTCTGCCTGGGCAGTCTTTCTGACTCGAGTCACTCGATAAAGCGGTGCAATGCTGGCCCGAGCCCGGGGTTAGTCAGTCGCATCGTGGAATGGCAGCCCACGTGATCCGGAGTTAACAGTAACCAATTGGCCGGTTTCCCGCCACACAAGCGCGCCATCCAATCCCAGAGGGCTGCTGCTTTGGTGACTTGGATTTTCCGACTTGGCCGTTTCGAAACGGCGCAGCGACACGACGCACACATCGACGGTCAATTACTTCCTGCTGGCGGCGACGCGGCGTACATGGCAACAGGGCAACGAGCCCAAGGAAGATAGAGTGGTTGGTGGAGAGTGCCGTCTGGGCTCGTGCCTCGGAGGCTCGGAGAAGATCCTGGTTTGAGAGGACCCGCAATCTCTTCAGAGACATTCAGTTGCCTTCGCATCTCGACGTCCGTCCCCACGTCACCGAACCAACCCCCCTCAACACCCTCCACCGTTGCGACCATGTTTCGCACCTCGGCACGCCAACTGGCGCGCTGCTCGAGGCTATCGCTAAGGCCATTAGCTGGGCCAACATTTCGAGCCGCCCGCTTTCCTCAGACCGCGCCCGCCGCAGCACTCCGGACAACCCGATTCAAGTCGACGAACTCGCAGAGACCGGATGGCCAGAACGAGAACCAAGGCAACTCTCCGAGGAATCCAGACGATGTCGACAAAACGAGTCAAGAGGCGGCACCCAAGCCACGAGAGCTTCCTCCGGGGTTTGTCCGTCTGGACGACGAGGAACTCGAAATCCTCAGGGTCTTCATGGGGACTCTCCCTACGAAACAACAACGGGAGGAGATGGAGGAGATATTCAAGGGAGTGAAGGAGATTGGAGTTCCAGAAGAGCTTCGGGATATTCTGCGGGCCAGGAAGAACGGGACGCTTAGCATGAGGGACGCTCTGAAGATACCCCGGATAGCGTACAAAATGGCGTCGGAACTTCAAAAAAACGAAGTACCGGACTTCACATCAAACAAGCCGGGCGAACAGGAGGACGCCAGGGATCAGCCCGAAAGGACTGAGGAAGAGAAACAGCAGGACGCCAGACAGCGAAGGGAGGCACACGAACAATGGAAAAAGCAGCAGCAGCAGCAGAAACAATCCGGCCAGCAGGGGCAGAAACAACAGAAAGGCGGCGCCCCGCCGCCGCAGCAACCGCGCAATTTCAATATGACCGATCTCTTGACGTGGGTCATCAGTGCGGCGGTCATGTACCCTCTCACCATGATGTTCTTCCCCGGCGAGTCGTCTCGCGAAATCACATGGCAAGAGCTCCGCCGGAACTTCCTGGACAAGGGTCTGGTTAAGAAGCTTACTGTCGTCGGGAACCGTGTACGGGTAGAGCTCCACCAGAACGTCCCGATGATGTATTCCGAGTCCGGAAGGCCAGATACAAACCCCAACACGACGTACTATTTCTCGATCGGCTCTATCGACGCGTTCGAGAGGAGGCTAGATGACGCCCAGGCCGAACTCGGAATCCCGCCGTCGGAGAGGATACCGGTCAGCTACGCCCGGGAGGGCGTTGCGACTAATCTCTTGATGGCCTTTGGGCCCACCCTCTTGCTTGTTGGCCTGCTTGCCTGGCTGTCGCGTAGGGCCGGCGGCGGCGCGTCGAGTGGCATGTTTGGCTTCGGCAAGAGCAGGGCCAAAATGTTCAATCACGACACCGCCGTTAAGGTCAAATTCTCCGACGTGGCGGGCATGGACGAGGCCAAGACCGAGATCATGGAGTTTGTCAGCTTCCTGAGGACCCCCGAGCGGTTCCAGAGGTTAGGTGCCAAGATACCGCGCGGCGCCATCCTGTCCGGGCCTCCGGGAACCGGTAAGACGCTGCTCGCCAAGGCGACGGCGGGCGAGTCGCAGGTGCCTTTCTTCAGCGTCAGCGGCTCCGAATTTGTCGAGATGTTCGTCGGTGTGGGCGCCTCTCGTGTACGGGACCTCTTTGCAACTGCGCGCAAGAACGCTCCGTGCATCATCTTCATCGACGAGATCGATGCCATCGGCAGGTCTCGATCCGACGGTGGCGGTTTCCGGAGCGGTGGCAACGACGAGCGGGAGTCTACGCTCAACCAGATCCTGACGGAGATGGACGGCTTCAACACTTCTGAGCAGGTGGTGGTTCTTGCGGGTACCAACAGACCCGACGTTCTGGACCAGGCCCTGATGCGGCCTGGCCGGTTCGACAGGCACATCCACATCGACAGGCCGACCATGAAGGGCCGGCAAGAGATCTTCAAGGTGCACCTGAAGAAGATCTTGACCAAGGAGGACATGGAATACCTGACGGGACGTCTCGCTGCTTTGACGCCCGGCTTCGCTGGCGCTGACATTGCCAACGCCGTTAACGAAGCCGCGCTGATCGGTAAGAGCCAACCAACTGCTTCTACTCCCGCGTTTACATTCTTCGATCAAGTTGCTAACTGATCCATAGCCGCCAGAGCCAACGCCCCCGAAGTCAAGATGATCCACTTTGAGCAGGCCATTGAGCGTGTCATTGGTGGTCTCGAGCGCAAGTCCTTGGTCCTCAGCCCCGAGGAGAAGCGGACAGTCGCCTACCACGAAGCTGGCCACGCCATCTGCGGATGGTTCTTCCGGTGGGCTGACCCGTTGCTCAAGGTGTCCATCATCCCCCGTGGCCAGGGCGCGCTCGGCTACGCGCAGTACCTCCCAGCCAGCGACGCCTACCTGATGACGACCAACCAGCTCATGGACCGCATGGCCATGACGCTGGGCGGGCGCGTCTCGGAGGAGCTGCACTTCCCGACCGTCACGACGGGCGCGAGCGACGACTTCAAAAAGGTCACGCGCATGGCCACCACCATGGTGACGCAGTGGGGCATGTCGGAGAAGCTGGGCCCGCTGCACTTCGAGAACGACCAGAACCAGCTGCACAAGCCGTTCGCCGAGTCGACGGCGCAGGCCATCGACGCCGAGGTGCGGCGCATCGTCGACGAGGCGTACAAGCAGTGCAAAGAGCTTCTGACGGCCAAGAAGAAGGAGATTGGCCTGGTCGCCGAGGAGCTGCTCCGCAAGGAGGTGCTGACGCGCGATGACCTGGTCAGGCTGCTCGGACCGCGCCAGTGGCCCGAGAAGGAGGAGTTCTCCAAGTTCTTTGACGGCCGCAACGGCCAGGAGAGCACGCCGCCACCGTTCCCGACCGAGAGCACAGACTCGCCGAACGAGCCGCAACCTGCGCTGTTTGAGAAGACGCCCGAGGGAGAGAGGTGAAAGAGAAAAAGAAGAGGGGGGGGGGGGGGGGTGTTGATTGAGGAACATAAGGGCCCCAGGACCAGGAGGCCAGGCTGTCGGGGAGAGACCCAGCCGGTCATGCATTCGACCGAGCCACTTCACCACTGCTACTCAACTCGTACATGTTTGTATCAATAGGTATGGCGGCGCATGCAGCAGCGAAGGGAAAAAGCGAGCTGCCAGAAAGAAGGTTTTCTGTTTCAGGGGAACGAGCTAGGCGAAGAACACTGTGTGTGGATAGAATAGTGTGTCCTCCCTCTACACTTACGTGTGTGTTGTATGATACTGTCAACGTTGACTTGAAACCGTTCCCTTTGTATTATTGCATTGCATCTTCTAGGTCAAGTTGCATGTGCTGTGCTCCGTGCTTCTGATTGTTGTGTCTCGCGAGATTCCGAAGGCTTGGTTGAGTGCACATCTAGCAATTGCACGCAATCAGACCTTTCTTGCCGCTTCGCTCCAGGCCGGTACCGGTCTTTAGATGGATGTTTGGATACCTAGGTAGGTAGTTTGATCTCATACTGGGGATATGGGTAGCATGCCGAGTCTTCTTGCTTGTTTACCTGAATGGCTGAACCCCACCACACGGTGGCTTTGTTGCTGAGATGTCACAGGCTTTCATTCCCAGCAGTGGAGAATTAGAGGAGGCAAGGACAGCTACATTCGGGTCCCTATCTTTCATCGCGCGGAAAACCGGCACTTAATCTACACCATGTAAGAGTCCGGAGGCTGCACGGGGAGCCAGGGAACCATTTGTCAATTCGCACCTTTCACGGCGTGCTGTGGGTCTTTTCCCCCCTGGTCGCCGCCGAAAGGGACCCTCTCTTCGCCGCTACCGAGAATGACAAGATTCCGTCCGATCTATGCGCCATGGAAAAGTTGGATTCTCGGCATTGGCTGCATTTTCCGATTCCCTTAAAGCTGAGCTCTCTGGTGGTTGGGATGCCTTCCTCGGGTCCATCGGCCTTCTCCTTCAAGTCTGTTTCTGGAAAACGCATCGACAGGAATCACAGTGGCGGTCGCCGAGGAGATGAGCTTGGTACCGCTGAAGACGCCGGTTCTGTGACGACTTGCTTATAAGCTTGAGAGCTGGATATTGGCTTTTCCTCTCCGCCTTTTATCGACTCTCATCGTTCTCACCCCTTAATTGGTATCTCTCAAGCTTCACATCCGTAGGACTGGACCTTCGGTCTTGGATCGGATGGCGTCTCCAACAGAAGAAAAGTCCATCGCCCCCGGGTCCGGAGGCGGAGAAGGATCCTACCTCCCAACGACAAACGATTCCCGCCGCCAGAGGACCCGAGCAGGATCAACGAGCGGAGGACTGTCTGTTCGCGATTGGGCCCGCTCATCGCGTCCGCCCGGTGAATCCGGCCGCTCGGGGTCCGGACCCGGCGCCGGCATCGGGCCGGGAGAGGCCCCCCGAAAGCGGCCCTCCAGATGGTGGAAAGTTCACCTCTTTCGGGGCATGGTGAACGACATCCGGAAGCGGGCGCCTTATTATGTGAGCGACTGGGTCGACGCATGGAATTACCGTGTCGTGCCCGCGACGGTCTACATGTTCTTTGCAAAGTCAGTAAAACAACGAACCCCGAACGTCGTCCGTCCCTACCGCCTGGGCAACGGAAACTGACGATGGAGCTTGACGGTGGTGGTGATACAGCATCCTACCTGCGTTGGCCTTCTCGCTTGATATGTTCAACAAGACCGATATGCACTATGGCGTCAACGAGGTGCTGCTTGCGTCTGTCTTGGGCGCTGTGGTGTTTTCCGTCCTGGCATGCCAGCCGCTGGTTATAGTGGGTGTGACGGGGCCGATTACCGTGTTTAATTAGTACGTTTCTTCCTTCCCATCCTCGCTTGCTTGCTTGGAGTGATGAGCTGACGTTTTCTCTTTCGATACTAGCACCGTGTACGATATCATCATGCCCACCGGCACCAATTACCTGGCCTTCATGTGCTGGGTCGGCATGTAGGTCACTCACCCATGCAGAGAAGTATAAGAATGGACAGGACACTGACTGCTGTGACCAGATGGTCCCTCGTATTCCACTGGATCCTGGCCATCACCAACTCGTGCAACTGGCTGCGCTACGTGACCCGCTTCCCGTGTGACATCTTTGGCTTCTACGTCGCCTTTATCTACCTGCAGAAGGGCATCCAGATCCTCGAGACGCTCGGCGACGCGGAGCCCTTCTACCTCTCGCTCGTCGTGGCGCTGCTGGTCTTCGCCATCGCCTACATCTGCGGCGAGCTCGGCCGGAGCAGCCTGTTCCGTCACCCGGTGCGCGTCTTCCTCAAGGACTACGGCACACCGCTGACCGTCGTCTTCTTCACGGGCTTCGTCCACATGGGCAAGATGCGGCACATCTCGCTCGAGACCTTGCCGACCGGCCGCGCCTTCATGCCAACCGTACCGGAACGGGGCTGGTTCGTCCACTTTTGGGATATTTCCGTGGGCGACATATTCATCGCCATCCCCTTCGCCCTGCTGTTGACCATCCTGTTCTGGTTCGACCACAACGTATCCTCCCTCATCGCCCAGGGCACCGAGTTCCCGCTCAAGAAGCCCGCGGGCTTCCACTGGGACCTCTTCCTCCTGGGCTTGACCACCGGCATCGCCGGCCTGCTCGGCCTGCCCTTCCCCAACGGCTTGATTCCGCAAGCCCCCTTCCACACCGAATCCGTCTGCGTGACCGAAGTCATCCCCTCCTCCACCTCCCCCGACTCAACAGACTCCGAGAACAACAATAACAACAATAACGGAACTGGAGTGAAGGGCTTCACCTTCCGCCCATCCTACGTAGTCGAGCAGCGCGTCTCCAACCTCGCGCAGGGGCTCTTGACCCTGATCGCCATGACGGGCCCCCTGCTCCATGTGCTGCACCTCATCCCGCAGGGTGTGCTGGCGGGGCTCTTCTTCATCATGGGCTTCCAGGCGCTCGAGGGCAACGGCATCACGACGAAGCTGCTCTTTCTCTTGCGCGACGAGGCGCTCACCCCACGGGATCACCCGCTCCGTGCTCGGAAAGGGGTGGTGCGCCGCGGCGCCGTGTGGCTGTTTGTTCTCGTCGAGCTGGTTGGGTTTGGCGCGACGTTTGCCATCACGCAGACGGTGGCGGCCGTCGGGTTCCCCGTGTTTATTCTGTTGTTAATTCCCGTCCGGGCCATGCTCTTGCCCAAGTGGCTGACGCCGGAGGAGCTGGCGGTGCTGGATGAGCCGACGGCCAGTCCGTTTACGATGGAGAGCGTAGGCGGGTCGTTTGGCGGACCGGGGCGGAGTGGTGATGGTGGTGATCTCTTTCTGGACGCGCCCGAGGGTGAGTCCGGGGAGGAGACGGATCGGTCGAGGGGGAAAGAAAAGGAGACGGATCGTCTCGGTGAACGCGTGGATGGGCGGAGTGATGTAGAGCTTGCGGAGCTTGGGAGAGCCGGTCGGGAGCGGTGAGGAGGAGGTTGAGTACGCTACATCGTGAGGGGAGTTCGTAGGGCAGTGGTGGCGGCGGTCGGGAGGGTCGTCTTGGTTGGATTGCAATAGACCGCCTCCTTAGACTTTTGGGTTCGAGTAATAAGCATCTAGATGAGAAAAGGGTTCTTCTGCCAGTCCATCCAGTCTTCGACATTCGAACCCAGCGCTATTGCCAATAGAATACGTGTGTCGTTGAATAACATTCCGCCCTCCCGTTTCTTACTGGGCAGTCTAGGGGTATTGGAATCGTTGGCGTCATGAAGCCGTTGCTCGTCACGTTCTGCCGTCTCTCCGCGTCGTCGTCATGTTGACGGGCAGCGAGGAGTCGCTGCCTGGCACCGTTAGATCACCGTCGGGATCCTGAATCTCAGAGGTCCTGAACTGTTTTGTTGTCGAAAGGCTGGGACCTTCAATATTACAGGACAGATCTCGGGCGAGAACAATGACGAGAAGAAACATAGAGGACAACAAATCACTTCCTCTTGCCAAAGGAACAGCCGTCGAGGCATCTCGGTCTTGATCAGAGCAGACCTTTGCCTCTTCTTCAGCCTAGAACGATAGACAAGGCGAACCAGGCACGACATTTCAGATCCGAATTGCTTCAATAAACTCTGCATTTGCCAACAGCGGCCTGGAAGTGCTCTTGCGCTCTAGAATCCCTTCGTCCTGCTGATCGTGATGATTTGATACCTCGCCTAGCCCGCTACCGTGATTCATGTTCATTGCTTTCGTGATGTTGGGCCGCCCAACAGCACCAATTCACGGGGTAGCCCGTCTATTACCCGCACCGCCCACGCCTCGCCAACCAGCAAACACAAACATCGGCTTAATATGCGACTAGCAATCAACGGCTATTAATACCAATGGACATATTGGGCTTTTCCGCATCTACAAGAATCATTATAGACGAACGCAAATCTCGTCAACGGCCCTCACTCATGGGAGACAGATGGGAGCAGTGGTCGAAGGGCCTACTTGGATGAACATAAAGGGGTTTGTGTTCCCCCCGAGTAAACTTGGTGGTTGTAAGAGGAAAACCTCCCTGTGCAGACGCTACTGTGACTACCCCCTCGCCAGTCTGGCCTGGGTGGGGGCCTGAGCGACTTTGGTCTGGCGTTTGTGATAAGTCTCTGGTACTTATGCTGGGCTCAACAATCCATCGACCCATCTCCAGCCGGGCGGAATGCAACCCTCGAATGGACAAGCAATTGCCACGGCCTGGCTGGTCCCATGAACGGCATCTGAAGTCGGTCGAACCAGCTTGCGCGGGCGCCAACTCCTCACTGCGCAATGTCGGCTTCCTCTTCCGATGTGATCACCCTGATCCTGGCGAAGTTCTTTGGCCACCCGCGGCGTGATGATACGGTATGACACCTCACAAACCCCGGACGAGAATACGGGAACCTGAAGATAGAGGCCGCTGAAAAGCGGTGGCAACCCGGTACCGACGGGGGTGAGAGCGGCTCTTCGCACTGGTTGTTCTGTTTGTTGGACCAATGCCTGTCCCGTGAGCCACCGAAAGCCGAGCCGCTGCTCCCTGTTGTCTCACGAAGACCCTGGACTCTTTAGCAGGACTGGCACTGGGAGTTTGGGTGCATCTTGGCTGAATCGCCAGATGTGCAACATTGACGACGACAATCAAGCCGGGGTCGACCTGTTCAACATCTGCCGTCATGCCCGGATGGCCGCCACCGCCGCGAAGCAGCAGACCACCATTCTTAATGGTTGACATGAGCGACCAAAGCTTGAGAGGCGCTGGATGGAGTCAACTTCGATGGTCTGGGCCATCTACAGACGCAAAAGGTATTTATTCTCAAGAAGGCAAGCGGGGGATGCAGACGATGTAATTCATCACTTGTCTCTTGCATCTGTCACTCGACTGCCCTCATACGGTTTCCCCGTTAATGCATCAGCTAGCGCAGCTCGAGATTGCCGTACATTACCCTAGGCGAGCAGCTTGCGCGCTTGTCCATGATGCCTGGTAGATTGAGCCGGCCAGGCGAGCGAGATGCCCACCACGGGCAGACAGACTCGCAGGATTCCCAGGCTATTGATTTCGCATCTGTGCTCATCCTTTCAGCCTGGTCGCCGAACGTCCGCCGTCCACTTTTGACGTTGACTCGGTGTTTGCCGGCCTGGCGTTCATAGCAGTGACGCCAAGAGATGTAGAAGAGCCGGTGCCCGGGCTGGGTCCCATGGCGAGGGCAGTTCGCCTCCATCCAACGACGGCGCTGCTAATTTAGCCGAATGAAGCGTAGATTGAATCTGAACCACCAGACCGTTGAACCCAGGTCATGGGTCAAGGGGACGAGCAGGAATGCCCGGAATGGCCGCCGAAAGAGGCATTGGCAAGGGCGCGAAAACGGGGTACAGCATCAGAATATTGCAGGAGGCGGGAGCCCGGATATTCGCCATGCTGCAGCATCTCGATGCAGTTCCCCCCAGTGTTTGTGTTGTTGAACAACAAAGCCTGCGTCGCTTGGCGCTCTCCGGACCTCTCGGCTCGTAGATGATGGCCCCGAGGGCGGGTCAGGCACCACCACGTCCGTCGGTACCGTTGTTCAGGTGTTTCCTTTCGGTGGTGTTGCAAGCCTTCGGTTCGGCTACGGAAAAGAGATTTCCATTGGACCAAGCCGAGGCGTTGCTTCCTTGTCCCGTGTTCTATACGCGAGGCTGAATCCTCTTTGCATCACCGCACGTGATTCATGGAGCTGGTAGGTGGCCAAGTCGTCGTTATCTGTACTGCCAGTGCAAATAGGCCCCGACATGAACCTCTTCGCGTTATGCCTGTTGTCGGAGACTAACCTGGAGTATTAGCGGTGTTGTATTATGCGACTGCCGGCGGTGGCTGTTGGACTTGGATTTGGCACATGCAACCTGGAAGGTGGTGGTGACCCTTGCAGATGGCTTAACGGTAGTCAAGCTTCTCCCTTACCGCTTTTGGCGATAGCGCTGGAGACCGGACTTCCCACTCCGTCGCGGGTGTCCGTGCGCCCCAGGCAGGCGAAGAGCTGGACCCTGGCAGTCACGGTGTGATCGGACGATGTGGGTCCAGATGGGGTCGTGTCATCGCAACCGTTGGCACTTGCCCATTGTTTCGTTTGCACGTCTCCTTCCATGTGCTGTCCTGATCTGCTGTTCGCCAAGCCGCTGCCTTCGCAACAGCTTCTTCCGTGGACTTTTCCATCATCCTGGACCCTCACCGACTTATGGCTGGAGTCCGGTGCTTCACGTTGGACGCCTGGACACGGACTCTTCGGCGCACGCCGGGAATCCGTATGCTCCCCGATCCCCGTTTGTTTCGACCGGTTCCATGCAGCTTCCATTTTGCCGTCCTGTTGTTTGCCGTTTCTTTTCGCCGGAGTTTGGCGTTACGGTAGACCAGTGTCTGGGAGGTCTCATCCTCAGTGCAGGTTGAATCCTTTTCATTTCACTGTCGGGCCTGGGGCGCGAGATCTCCGGACCGCTCTCGATATCCCTTCGGCAGTCGGACCCGCTCGATGTGCCGTGCTGGGCCGGTAGCACAGGGTGGTTGATGTTACTAGGCAAGTGCTCCCCACCCCCAGGCACTTCCTGCAACCTCCCATCTCGATCACAGGACGTGAGATGCGGCGCATAATCTGGCGGCTCTCTACTGTATTCAACGGCCGAATTCTGGCGAGACGAAACATGCTGCGGAAGAACGGGGCAATCTCACCTGTGGCTTCCTCGACGAGGTGGCAGTAACGCCAACTCTCTTCTTACACACTACAGGCTGGCTTCGTTCCCTTTAGGAAAGCATGCCGCCGAAAACATCTACACGGTTTAAGTCGTTGCGACTAGCAGCCGCCTGAGTCAACTAGGTGCTGTACACAAGCTGCTGTGCCCTTACAGCAAACATGCAGAGAGGGAGACATTTGCCAATTCCGCTAACAAAAGTGATATCCCAACCTGCACCACGCTGACCCCGAGAGACTTACCCCGGCAAGGCCGACAATGCCCTGCAGGTATCCCCCGTTACTTGCAGAAGCCGGTTGAGGGTGGGCGAGATACAAACACTCATTGGAACTGCATGAGGTTCGTCATGCAGCGCCACAGGAAAGGTTTCTATGAAAAAACAGGGTGCTGAGACGTCTAACTCCGAGTGACACGTTCGGGGTGTCAGTCGCCAGAGTCGTTCGAGCTAACCTACCGATGAATACCCCGGGTACCATGATAGTGTGCTCCTAGCAGGGCAAGATCAGCCGGCAATTGCAAGAATGGTCCGGGGAACATGCCTTGGGAGCCTGGAATCCTCTCCGCATCCCAGCTCTTGGTGTAAGTTGTGAGCTTAGATTCTGGCTGATGAGCAACAGGCTGTATTTGACGTAGCAATACCACACTGCCCCCATTTCCATTTTGCATGCTTGAGACAGGGTGCCTCGCCCTGGCCATTTCTCTTCCTCAAGAGATCTGCCAATCGGCGGCGTCAGCGGCGTTCCATTCCGCAGTTAATGACGGCAGCACGTTTTTCAAATTTGCCTTATTTTCCGACCAAATCATTCACCGGACCGTGCCAATGGGAACGGGGAGCAAGCCGATCCTTTCCCCGCGGTGCTGGGGAGAGTTGAACGATACTACTTCGTACCGCGATAGCTTCCTTGGAGAGGAACAAGCACGACGTCTGGCCGGGTTGCAAAGGCGGGCGTTGTGGTTGTGATGGATGGTTGGCAGGTGGTTGAGCACTGCCTAACAGGACAATCTTCGAGATGCTCCGTCGAAACCGTCCCCTGCGTTTCTCAGCACCATACTACAGTACTGTACACATACCATGCTCCTCACCACCAGCCTCTCCAGGCTCAGGGGCGGGGTAGTAATTGATCAGCCTTCGAGCGGAGAGTACAACTGCGCCGTTACCTCTGCTAGGAGCTACTGAAGAACTTGAAGTTATTGCTATCCCGGGTTGCTAGAAATTTGGATTCCAGGGTATTATTGCATCTGCGAGAATTGTTACAATCGGGGTACGTTGAGGTGGCTCTCCGTCACACAGTAAGTTACATCCGACCTCACGTATTAAATTGGCTCGATCTCGCAGACACGGGACGGTACCCCAGACGTCGCCCGAAATGAGGCCGTCGCCGGCAAGTGCGGTACCCAAAAGACGTCTCTGGACTCGGACTTTATGTAACCGGGATCATTCAACATGCCATGTTTTTGTCCGCGCGGCAATCAAAAGCCCGCAGCAGATGGGAGCCGTCCTCAGTTGCTGCATGGAGATGCATACCTGAGGTAAATTCAGTGCGCCACATTGTCTCTCTGCATCGGAGTGTGGAGAATGCCTGCAATGCAAGTTCCTAGCACTGGTCCAGGCACGCAGCCCTGAATCATCCTGTCAACGACATTGAACCCCCTCTCTGCTGCTTCGGTACCCTGTGTTGCGGTGCTGGTTTCTTGCCGCCGGTCCTGAGGCTCCTTCCAAGCGGTTGCAACCCACCACTGATCTTTCTGGGAACGGCAGTTTTCTCTTTTGGCACGTCAGGCCGGCATAGGTAGAGGAACAGGGAGGTAGGAACTGAGATTGGCGCAGGTCCGATCCTCAAGGGCTTTTCTTGCTTTTCTCTATGTACATACATACACACATACAGCTGAGGACTAGAGAGCAGACGGAGAGAAGAACATGCCACCCAGCTGGCCCCCTATTTCTGTCATTGAGCAAACAAACAAACAAACAACCAGACAGACACAGGCCCTAGGTGCCTACCCAAAACACCGAATGCAAAACAAACTCCCACCAACAGATCTGCCCACGCCCACCATTGAAACATAAGCATGGTTCTCTTTGTCCAAGTCGTGATATAAGCCAAGCCATTTCCGGAATTCTCATGCCTCCCCCTTCGCCAGTCGTAAAAAACGTAGTGATAATAGCCACTCCCCACTGCAACTAGAAAATTGTTGTTGATAGATGGAAATGACGCCAAGAGTTGGTATTGCCGTGATGGCGGTCTGCAGAAAACAAAAGGAGACAACCTGGGTCTGATATGAGGACTCGATATCCGATCCGATCCTGGATTTTCGCTTCGTACAGGATTGGAAGGCAAGGATGCGCCTGGCAAAGTGTGTAAACCAGACGGGTCCAGAGTATGGCAATCTTGATGCGGCTGCCGCTGGTCGAATCGAGAGCCAGGTCGTAATTTCGAAGGGACAAATCGCTCGAACCACAGGGGGGAGAGGAATTTGGGGTATTTCTGGCCCACTCGAAGAACATAGAGTGGAAGAAGCGCTGCTGAAGAAAAAAAAGAAAGAAAAACACATGGATGCTGGCCAGAGCTATGCCGTCCCC
This sequence comes from Achaetomium macrosporum, assembly GCA_033296875.1. Classification (NCBI taxonomy): domain Eukaryota; kingdom Fungi; phylum Ascomycota; class Sordariomycetes; order Sordariales; family Chaetomiaceae; genus Achaetomium; species Achaetomium macrosporum. The sequence continues at coordinate 185,616 of MU860010.1, read as the reverse complement.
CCATACCCGCCGGTCCCCGCAGCCGTGACACCAGCAGAAGAAGAAGAAGGCCCCGTGAAGCTGCGCTTGCGCCTTATACCCAGTGGGTCATGCGCATAGTCGTCTCCCCGTCCTCCTCCACCTCCGCCCCCTGAAGAAGCATGGCTTTGTCCTCCTCCCGCGCCTCCTCCTCCGCCCCCTAGCCCGAGGGGACCGCCGCCGCCGCCGCCACCAAACGTATCCCTTAGTGGAGTCCTCGCTGCTGTTGTGCTAGCTTGGAAGAAGTCGGTGGGTTGCGTGATCGGGGCGCTTAGCTGCGGCATCGAGTAGTGGTCGGTCGTTGTCGTGGACGAGGTCCGGTATCCGCCGGCGGTGGATGTCCTGGGAAGCGAGAAATCGACAGGCGCTGTCAGTGGTGCTGAGGGGAAGCTCCCCGTGTAGCTGGACGAGACCGAGAGAGCGCCAAGGTGTGAGGCGGCTGATGATGCCGTTCGTGGTCCTTGCCCTGGAGAATGTGTGGCGGTGTTCTGAAGACTGCCGGAACCAAAAGGAGACCTGAACTGCGTTCTTAGGTCCAAGCCCAGCGGAAGGGAGGCGGACGCGGCCCGCAAGCGCGATCCCCGCTGGTGGCTCGCCGCCGCAGCCGCCTGCAAACTAGAGGATTGGAAGCCTGAATAGTGTGTTGGCGACTGGACAGTAGAAGCTGTGTGAGAGAGTTTGGTTAGCCAAATCGCCCGCTACCATAGCGTCGCCCAATCCAACCCCTGAGATTTCTGTCGAAAAAAAAAAAAAAAAGCCTACCGGAATAGTTGCTCGAGTCGTAGGGGCCCAGGCCGCTTGCAGAGCTAGCAGCCACAGGATCCTGTTGGTAGAGGCTATGGTGGCGCGTGCCTATCTGGGGCGATGAGTTTCCGCCATGGTAGGTAGTGTAGTCGATGGCATCGCCCTTCCACGACATACTCGACCGTAGCGGTGACTGGAGGGTATCGGAGCGCGACCTGGTCAGGGTGTCGCGGAGCTGGAGCGGCTGCAATGGCCGTATCTGTCGACGGGCGTGCTGCCCGTACGACTGCATCCCCGAATCGAAGCTTGTCTGCCGGGCGAACGGGTTCGACGTCCTGGGCCCGGCACTCAGGGACGTGGTCGCAGGGTAGCTCGGGTAGCCGTATCGGTGGTCAGTCGAGGTTGGGGAGATTGGCGAGAGCATGTCTGGCGTGCCGAGTCCCGGCGACGAGCCAAAGCCTATGCTTCCAAACGCCGGGCTGAGGCCGGTCGGCGAGAGGTGGTCGTCGCCATCATGACGTCTGACGTCCACCATGAGGGGCCGCATCATATGGTCGGCATACGGAGAGGCGCCCAGGTCTATGGGCGAGGTGAGCGGCGTTCCCAGGCCGTGGACTGCACCGTACGGGGAGTGAAGTGCGCTCAGACTGTCGAAATCCTCCGGGACCGCCCTCATCTTCATCATCCGCTCGCGGTCGTCCGCCGTCAATCGCTTGATCTTGGCGCGCCTGGTCGGCTGTCAGCATGCCGGGGTGCCCAGAGCATTCTTGGGACTGGTTGCAAAACCTACCGGTTCTGGAACCACACTTGTACTTGGCGAGGGCTGAGGCCTGGGATCTCTCTCGAGAGCCGTTCGCGGTGTGCCGCGTCGGGATGTGGCTGCTTCGCGAACTCGCTCATCAAGAACCTCGTTTGCTGGTGCGTGAGCCTGGGCCGGATTAGCTCGTGTTAAGAAACGGCATCGTGTCAATCTCTTTACCTGAATCGCTTCATCTTCCGCCGCTGTGCCGTTCTCTCGGCCGCGGTTTGGGGTTGAGGCTGCACTTCTCCTTCCGCTTCCGCTTCGATCATCTCCTCATCCTCTAATACCACCTCCTCGTCTTCGTCTTTGACAGCTGCCTGCCCCTCGTTTCCCGGATGGCTCGGCGCTGTCTCGGAGCCTTGTCCCGCCGAGGACACGGAGCCCAGGGGGTTCGAGCCAAGAGAAATGCTTTGTGTCTCGGTCGAGACCAACGACTCTTCGTGCGCAGACTCGGGCGCCTTTGGTGCATACTGTTCCCCCTGGATTTCCGGTTGCTCTGGGATGGGAGACGGCTGCTTCGGTTGCCGCAGACCCAGAGGGTCGAGGCGATGGCCGAGTGGCGAGTTCTCTGGCTTCGGCGGCTCGCCCGGCCCGGCCACAGTCCGGGGCTGGGCCTGTGTCTCCGCGTTCTCGGCCGAGCTGGTCACATGCTCATATGGCTGTGAAAAGATGGTGCCATCTCCCGGCGGGAGAAACGAGTACTGACCCTGCCAGTCAGACTGCGTCACGGCGTCGAAGTTGTTCGACATGCGTAATCTTTCCGCAGACTTGCGAAAGGCGGTCTCAAACTTGCTGATGGACCAAGGACTCTGCTCCGTAGAGGTGTGCCTGGTAACAAGCATTTGGAATCGGGGGGTCAGTCGACGGTGCAAATAGACTTATCTCCAGCAGGACGGGAGGGGCTTTACGTTTGCCCCAGTTGCGCAAATCGACCGCTCACGGGACTGGCAGGTAAACGAACGACAAGATGGCCGGAAAATCGAACGAGTGCTGTTGATGTTCCGTGCGTGGCTTTCAGGGGCGGCAGACGCACATCACCGCCCGCAACACCAGGTAGGCGGGCTTTCTTTTCTGCCTCCGGAGCCTCAATCTGGTTCTCAGTGTTCTCTGCCTAGCCAATCCCTGCCGTCTGTATGCGGGCAAGGGGCCGAGAGGTGCTGGAAAGGTGGGAGGAAAGCCCTTCACTCAGACGCGTTTGCTGCGGGCCTTCTTGGGCCGTTCCGGAGATCAGACTTGGGGTACTGTGTGAGGCAAGCGAGAGGAGGCGGCGGGCTGGGGGCGGCCTTCTCGGGCTGATATGCGGGTCCGTTGTACCGGAGGGCGAGTCCCACCAGTCAAAACGGAGATCACGCAAAACCGCCGTGTCTTGGAGCGAGGACGAGAAACACCGCGGGTGTTGTTTTCTAGGCCAGTGATCTACAGACGATAGATATTGAACGGCTTCTTATGGACCGTGGTCAGGTGTGATGGCGAGCAAGCACGCAGTTCACCGGGCGAGGAGGAGTTGGCGTTGGCTGGAGGATGGATCCTGGAGACGAGATGTCGCGGGTGAATCTTCGTGCCGTCAGCGAGTCGTATGCTCAGCGGGGTCGTCTGGTGAATATCGTCTCGAGAGCCGAAGAGCGCGGGAACCCTGGCGTTCTTGAGGGCTGGCCTGGGGTATAAACGCGGCGTCCCGCTAACTTCCCCCTGTCCTTAACGTGGGATAGAGATGGGATTAAAACCAGTGAGCAGCCCAGGCGATCCGGAGCAAGGCCGAGGCCGCATTCGGTGGCAGGGCAGGGGAGATGCACGGGCAACCGCAAAGATGGATGGGAGCGGCCGGGGGAAGGTCGGGGTACCTGGTACAGTACATGTGCATGTACCTGGCAGGAGGCCGGGAGCTATAACAGCGGCTCGCCTTGAGTGGATCTGGGGCCGAATCCCTCGATTAGACGGAAACCGCAGGCTATGGGCTCTGCTATAACAATATCGGGTTCCTAGTAGCTGGGTTGGCTGAGCCACATCGTTTCCGCACTTGGGGTTCCGTCTGTCGTCAAGGGTCGAGGCAAGCGACGGGCGCTATAGCGAAAGACCGCTGGACCATAAAGGATCTCGGCTGAATGGCTAATGCCGTTCCCGGGCGTCGATGGAACCAACGGAGGGCACGAAAAGAGGCAGAGCTGTAGGACGGATGACGAGTTGACGTTCATGCCAAGTTCGATGTCTAACGAGCAGCGAGGGGAGGGGATGGCCTTCCTGAGAGAGGCATGGACGAGAGGAGGAACAGTACACAGCAGGCGTTGCCGGGACTCGGGCGTGGAGTTGCATGGACGTGCTGCATACACAGTAACGCTATGTGTGCAGGAAAGCAGGGCAGAAGCAGCGATAGGCGAGAGCCTCTTGTGCCGGTGGCGCCAACGCAAACATCCGATACCCAACCCAAGCAGACGAGACAAGGTCGTTCAACCACGCGCCACGAGCAGCCAACTGAAATGATACGAGAGAATTCCGGACTTGCCCAACGGAGACATGATCGAGGCACCCATCTCCTCGTCCCACCATGCAGCTCTGACAGCCCGCCAGCAGACTCTGTCGCCAGCAGCCCAGCAGAGCGTAGCAGGGACACTCGCAGGGGTGCTGAGAGAGGTACATACAGTACCGTACAGGCCGCGCATGGCATATCGGCTGGGGCATTGCGTGCGGCTAATTGGCCCTTGACTGCACATTAGCTTCTGCGTCGACTCCACGGAACAAGGCATTGACCGTTGCTGAGCTCTCCTCTTGCCCTGAGCCAATCGCAGACATTGATCATCAAGGTAGGCTGGTAGGGTGAGGAGATGAGGGAGGGGTGTGGTGCCTGGAGCGGGGCGAGGTGTGAAGAAGCCGAGACGGGGCAGCAATGGCGTGCAGTCCAGGGGGCGTGTGGATGCAGATCGGATCACGACAACAGTGCCGGATGCTCCCAACAGGCGGAACCTGACTGCTAAGACTGGAGCAGCGGTTACTCGAAACAGTAATTCTGGCTGGGGATGGTGGTGTTGAAGGCGGGGAGAGTGACTTTGCGATGTTGGACCCCGTCCAGGTTTGACGGATGTGGACACGGCGCGATGGAATCGCTGATGAACAGACCTTTCATCACTTCCTGCCGGCATCAGAGTGTGTGAACGAACCAACAAAAAAGCCTCTGTGCATAGGCTCAAAGTGGTCGCGGTGGCAGGTAGCGTCGTAGTGAGCGTGACAGCGGTGTGCTGCCGCTGTACTGTGCCGATTTGGAAGGTGGTTGGACGGCATGCATGTATCCAGCTCCGAACGGTAGCTTTCAGGCCATGATTTAGCCTGGGACAGGCAGGCCTGCATCGAGCGATTTTGCACACTATTCACGTCCAAGAACGGCCGCTCTGCGGAGAGAACGAGTCTTTACAAAAGCTGAGCGCCTTGTTTGTGTGGACGGAGGTCGTCCCCGGCGAGGCGAGGCACGGCTGGTGCATCTACGCGCTTCAGGCCACCGTCTCAGCTTTCAAGCTGTCGCTGACTGGTGATGGGGCACGCCAGTAGTGGATTGAGACAGACGCGGCATTTGCTGCACCTGCCGCAGCAGGTCCTCCGCTGCATCTGCGTTCCCGCCAGAACCAATGCCGATGCGGCCAGGGATTTAAGCATCCGGAGCAGAGATGCGATGAAATACCCTGTGAGCAGAGAAAAGGTTCCGAATGGGCAGTCGGAGATGGTGGGAAGCAGCGCCGAACAAGCGGCAGGCTGATACGGTGCGCCTGTGACGATCCAGGCGCCAGACAGCAGAACGGACTGATTTTGGTGGAGTTTGGTGCGACTGCAGGGTGGGAAATACAAGAAAACCGTGGTAAGCGGAACTTGAAGCAAGGTGTCGTGCAGCCAGAGGGTCGCATTGAGGAAATGGCTAACGCTTGCAGTCTGAAGTCTGTGTCGCGACAAGCCGGACCAGGGCGTCCGAGGCTAGAATGCTGTGGCTTCCAACGGTGGAAGCTTCTTTCGCCGCCGCACACCCGGGTGTGGTAGCAGACAGGAATGAGATCCAAGTCCGTGCGTCGTCTGAGCAGCTGCTTGCCGTGCCTGACAGAGGTGGCGCCCACGGTTTCATCAGGGGTATTGTTTCGTGAGAGGCTGGCGTAGGGCGAACGAGACAGATGCACTGGAACGGCCCAGGAACAACGGCCACCCAGCCGGCGCGGCAGCGAGATGCGAGGACCGGCGGGTGGAGCAGCGGCTTGCTTGTGACGTCTCAACTCGGGCATGCTTCCTTCTCGGCGTTTTCCGTACGAGCGTACAGAGCTCCAGAACCGCACGCTTGCTGCAACATATTGTCAAGCGAGGCAACTGCTTGTTGTCGCTTGGTTTCCTGGGACTGATTTGCCTCGCGCCATGTGGGCTTGTGTCCCTTAGATTGCCATTTCCCGTTAGACAGCATATGCCTCGTACACTAACGGGCTTGCCTAGTGACCGAGCTCGACAGCCTGGCGATTGCGTCTTTGGCTGTTGCCGCCGTGTGGGGAATACGTATTGTGGAAATCGAATGTAAAAAGCCGACCCGTGTTGTTGGGACGTTGGTCCGATCTGGGCGCGAGTCATCGAGACAAGCCCCTGACTCATAAAGAGATGATTGCCTGTATGAAGGATGTTGTGTCACAATGGCTTTGGATGACACTTACAAAATGCAAATCGCAAAGTCGAGGTACCTTCCATCTTCATTCCTTAACCGGAGACCCGAACCTGGGTTGAAGCAATGCTGAAATGGGACGGCGTGTTCTCGTCCGAGCCCGTTGGTGCTGTTTGGTGTGTCGAGCGTCTTCTTCCGGCGCAGTCTGGGGAAGCTACTAGTAGTAAGTTGGGACCTATTATTCGGAGAGGCGGAACAAGCGGAAGTGAAGTTGGAGCCTGCAAGAGACCAAGCAAGAGTCAGGATGGCTCCTTCCTGCTGGGCAGGTAAGGAACATGGCCCATGTTAGTCCGAGTCGTCGACGGCACCAGTTAGTAATTGTTGACGCAGCCAACTCTGAGTTTTTCCTCATCACCATCATCATCTTTCATAGTTCCCATCATGCGACTGTCAGTTTCAAGCCTGCGATTTGAGGCGCTAGCCTGTTGTTGTAACCCACCTCGGCGACGGCAGACAGTGGGGAAACCAATCTTTGTAGGGTTGAGGTGAATGCTTCGAGACGGGATTTTAAGGGCACGCCGGTGACGTGCGCGACTTGTTGCAGCTAATCGCCAGATTAAGGATCGAAGAAGACCACAGGTCCAGTATCCGCATTGCGCTGTGACACAACGTCGTGGAGCGGGTTTGCCTGAAGCTGCAGCTTTTCCGACCTGGACCATGTCAAGATCGGCAAAAGCTGCGAGTTGAAAGCAGCGAGGCTGAATGCCATTCACAGGGTTACCTTGATCGAACAGCCGCTGTTAATGTTGCCGAGACAATGGAGCCTGCCACTCAGATTATCAGATCCGGCTGGGTGGGGCTTTTCCAACCCGAAACGTCGACTTCTGATGTTGAAGCTGCCTTTCACTTGCTTACCTTCCATAGTACTGGTGTACGGAGTGCCTGCGGGCTCGAAAAGCGAGGAAAAGCAGAGCCGTGCTGATTGGCTTTTTGCGGAAGTTCTGGAAGGCCATCCGTCTTGGGGTTAGCGGGACGGGAAGACGGAAGGCTGGCGGCCGACCGCCGTCGTCCCTGTGCCACAGCCACTCAGATCTGGGGACCCTGCGCCTGGCGCCATGCCCTTGGCTATTCCCAAACCGCCCCCATCCGTGACGATCATCGTGCAAGGGCCGGGACTTGAGGGTGTGAATCCGCTCTCCGGCCCGGTTCAGGTCCTGCGCAACTGTTGACACGGTACGGATCGACCAGAAGCTCTTCAGCAGTGGATTCGAGGCAGGAAACCTGGGCTGGAAATTCGATGCGGCCTCTTCAGCACCGCCACTTTACACATACTCGTGCCAATTCCACAAGGCAAGTGCGACCCTTCCATCTAGAGTGTGTTTGTATGTACAGTACCTGTATGTAGGTAAGGTATGTATCACAGTACGAAAATGTGTTGTATTTTGTATGCAGAAAACACCCTCTCGGCTAGCCCCCATAACAGCAGGTTCAAAGGATGACATACCTGGTGAGGTAAAGTACTGTAAGGTACACTACCCTGGTGGCATGGTCATACACCCTGAGTTCCCATCTTCGACAGACTCCAGCCCCTCGCCAACTTGAACTCTTCGTGGCAACGCGACATCCAGCTTCCTATGACCTTCGCATTCCCCGGTATGGATTACTACAACTTCCAGCTGCAGCAAACTTCGGCTTTAGCATGCCTTCTCGCCGGGTCGAGGCGGACCAAGCCACAAACTCGGGTCCCAAGGTGAAAGTTCTGAAACTCTCCAACAAACCTGAGATTCCCTTTCAGCTTTCAAGGACAACACACGTTACTCTGGCTCGCTGCTATACAATATCATTGCTCACGGTCTGGCTGAGGAAAAGGAGCTTCCGGATGATTTGTGTTGCTGTTCTGAGCCGGGCTGAGGTCTCGGACTGGCGGGGCCGAGATGCTGCCACAAACTTGCCGTCGTGTCGGTCCCGACGGTCACCACGAAGAATCGCCGGCGCCCCACGTGCCTCACTGAGGCCCGTAGGCCCGGATGTTTGTTTTGTGACAGCTCCAGAGGGCTGCCCCGTGGCTCAGGAGCCAGGGCGGGGCGAGGTGATACATGCACTTGCGCCACTTCGAGCCCGGCAACGTCTTTAAAAGGCTATTGCCGTTGGAATCCATACTCCCCGAGTCATGCTTCCTTGCTCCATCAGACGTTCGCGGACGCGTCCTTCTCTGGGATGCTGCAACAACTTGTCTCAACCGTGGTGCCGAGACAGTGTACGCGCAGCGGCAAGTCAGAGAAGCGGACACATCTTCCGGCCGCGACTCGCGGCTGAAGACGCGACCAGCCTCATTCACAGAAGAGCCGGTGACAGCAGAACAATGCTTGCGGAGCCCTTGCGACCGCCCGAGACTGGCTCCTCTTGATGGAACCATGAGCATGCCGCTACAGCCCCGGGTTGCGCAAATACGAGAGTTTGCGCCACCATCATGGCTCACGCACTGCGGCGGCTGGCGGCCACAGAAGGAATCCTGTACAATGGGTTGGACGAGATCCCAGGAACCCCGGTGACGGCGTCCCCGTTCACGATGCAGTCACCCGCCCCATTCTTCGAATGAGCGGGGATCCCAGCTCTCAGACAGTGGCCCCACGTTTAAGGGCGAGGGAAAAGGGTCGCCAGATTCAGTTTACTCCATCCACGGGCCACTTGCTGGATGAGATGGATCTCGAGGCGACATCTCCAGCAGGCTGTTCCCATAGGACTCTAGCTTTCTAGGGTTGCGGAAGCTTAGCCGCTACTCCTGGTGCAGTGAAACACGTGGAAAGTACATCCTAGATTGGGGGCCTTCTCATGATATCTACTCGCAAGTATCGGGATCATCAACCTAGAATCGTCTCGTTTTCGAAGCCAGAGCGGGGCACGCATCTTCTGGCTGCTGGCAATGCTCTTTTCCCGCATTCTCCCCATGGTTAGCCGGTCATGCGAGCGGCTCGGGGCTCAGCGCGGTAGTGGGTTTTTCACCCACGATCAAGGAGACTTTCTTCACGACTGTCTAATGGATACAGCCTTCAAGTCATTCCCTCCCCACCGTATGCGTAGCCGTAGCGCCGGGTATACTGCTGCCAGCCGGCCTCCAGCATTCCCACAAGTCTGTCAACCCTTCTGCAAGTAGCCATTATATCTTGGATCCCACGGCATTACCCGAGTCTGGGGACCAACCGAATCACGAAGATATTCGACATCGTGCAGGCGCGGGCTCATAGGCATGCAGATGAGCGTCTGGCGTGGCTCGGCGGAGCTGTGCTGCCGCCCCTCTTCTCCTGAACAGAGGCCGGTCGGGAATGGACATCGATCATATCTTCAATTGGTCACATGGCAAAGCCGTATGACGCTTCTGTGGAGGGAAAAGGGAGAGCGTCGAGTGTCCCTGTGCCGATACGTACCTTACATGACCTCGCTCAAGCTGTATGGTTCTTCAAGTTAGGAAGTTCCGGCCACAACCCGCTCACCACTAGGACGGCCCCCCCAAGCGTGCTGGGTATCTATTGTAATATCGACCCGTGCGGATTGCATGGTCGAAGCTCGGGTTCGGCGGCACCCGCACCTCGATTCCCCAGCGGGGGGTCATGGGAAGCGGAAGCGGAAGCTCATACATCCTGTACGAGAGTACTCTAGGCACCAATGATCTGAAGCAGGCTTCGATCGTTTCTGCAGTATCCTCGAGACAGTGCCGAATTGGGCTTGTGCCGTGAATTCCCGTTGTGCATACTATGAGAGAGCGCTTCTCAGCACATTCGACTTTCCGTTCATGGCATGGTGTTTGTCTGGATATGAGTAGGTAGGTATGTGCTGGCGTTATCAACTTCTCTCGCAAGCCTGCAACGGAGAGAGTTCCCGTCATCCCCTTGACTGAACCAGCCCAGCCCATGACTCCGTCCAGATGCGTGATCGAGTCTGCGCGGCTTCAAGCACAGCAGTGTGGCGGATCCATCGCGCTGGCGTCTTACAGAATCGAATCTGCAGGCGCCGATAAACAAGTTGCGATCATAGCATTAGGGATGGATCTTGGATGAGCCGTATCCTTGTTTCGTCATGCTCCCCCGTTTAGCCGGTCCGATCTATTCCTCGAAGCAGAAAGCACCAGCATCTTAGTCTCCTGCTTCCAGGTACTCCATGCTTTACGACCGTTCAATGCTGAGTGGTACCACAGAGTTCTAGACCGAGTTGAGTCTCAGAGAGAATCGCTCTCCTCTGTGTCCTCCGCCGACGCATGCTCCGGACTTGAGCAACCCGCAACACCCCTCTGCAAGGCTTCGCCGCCATCATGACGCGCGCTAGAATGAATGTCTTAGTCAGCGAGGCGGTGAGGAAGACGGGGCCTACGTCCTACCTCCATCGGACACAGGCGAGAGGGACGGTCTCACTCAAGGTTCTACAACATTCTGCCTGCGTTCGGCTCTCTCTACGCTGATCAAAGGTTGCCTCACCGGCAGGTCCCGGACCTCGCCGCTCTGTCACCGCTGGCTATGCTTTGTTCTGGTACCTTTGCAGTTCCCGCAAGGCATCATCGTGTTTCGAGGACGGCCGCCGGCTTCCTTCTGGCTGTGAAGACCGCCTATTCTTAGCGATCCCCGGGTCCGGGATGCTGGCCTTGCCGCCCTGATATGGAACGTGCCGGCGGGTAAATGGCGCGATAGCGCCCTCTGGTCTTTCTGCATCGCACAGCACAGCATGCTGCTATGCGTCAACTTGGGAGCGCCAGTCTTGTTTCCCTTCACTGTGTTTGGGTTCTGCCAGCTCCAGGCGACACCATTGGCGCGGTCCTCCTACCTTCTATCGCCCCCTCGGCAATCGGGCGCGTAAAGAGTGGCCTCTGCAGCGATTCGGGACGACCTGGGCCTTACCTAGTGCCAGGGCCCGGCGGCAGAGGGAAAGGCTTGTTGAAATGGGCAAACGGAAAGCCGCAACCCGCGCCCTGAATATGCCGACCTGTGTCTGCTTCGCATGGTATGCACGTCCACGCAGGAACGAGATACGTCGGTTATTACTTCTGAACGCACATCTTCAAAATAACCAGCTGTTCCCGCAGACCAGACTGGCCGGTGGTTGAACTCGGCCCCCTCCTCATCTCAGGTTCGTGCATTCTCCCTTGTCAGCTGATGACTGACGTCCCGTGATGCTTGGGGCAACCTCCCCCTTCAGGAAACAAGCTCCTTGCTTCCGTATGCGGGTCATCTAACTCGCCGGATCCGCATCTGCGTTCGAGTCGTCACCGTGTTTCCCTACCGGTTGGGCTTTGCGAGAATGTTCGCGAGGTTTTGATCCCTTGTGCCGGAAACATCCACCCAGGTCTCCCTGCATCTTGCACCACTATACCCCTATATCACAGTCTTTGCTCTCATACGTCCGGTCATCCCGTTACCCGTTAGCAAGCTTCCACCGGAGGAACATGGAAGTCGCGCCTTTCTGACAGGCGTGTTACACACGGCATGGTCGTCCGCAAGTTCTGGACATGCTAAAATTGCGTATACCTCGCCGGAAAGACCCCGTGACAACCTTATGAGAGAAGCCCCTGCTCATAGCAGCTCTGTAGAAGCTCCTGGATAATGAGGAATATATTGTTGGCCCCCCGCTCCCGCGGCTGGGATGGGGTATATGTGTCTTGGCCACTATAAGCCGCCGGATGCGGAGACGCTTGCTCGCTTGCTTCGTGGACTCGCACCTCGCATGCTTGGAAAGTGGCGTTCCTTGCGGTCCCTCAAGGTCTGCAAGCCAGGAGCGTTTCGGGCCGTAACGGATGAGGCTTCTTTAGGGAAGATAGTATCCGTGGGCGGAGCAGAACCTGCCGGTTTGTGTACTGGCAAAACAAAGGCTATCCTACTCGTACTGACGCGTGTGGGACTCTGGACTCACCACGGAAAACCTGTTAGCTGGCAGCTCCCACGATCTCGGAAAGAAAGAGTATCTAGGTACCTAAGGCGGTGACGGTCGACCCTGAAAGGGGGTTGACGTATATATCTAAGAACATGACTCGGGCGTGAAGAAAATAACACACAATTACAAGAAAAGCTTGGTTTACGAGTCTGCTTGCCTTCTCCGGGTTTCCGCACGCTGCCGCAATTCTCGATAAATTTACCAGCGATTGACAGATTGACAGATTGGCCGACCGCGGGGGCGCAATCTGGGCTAGATAGGGCTACAAAAGTCGTGTGTTTACAACCGCTCGGCTACCCCCGGTTGGACTGGGCAACGTCAAGCCCCTTATTCCTTACCCCTTTTTGTTTGCTTTAGGCAGGTAGATCCCGGGGTTGACGACGGCCTTGTTGTTGTCAATTCCTTTTTGCATCAGAATTGAACCCCGGACGACTATAAAGCCAAGAAATCAAGTTGTATCTGTTCGCGGCTGCGGCTGACGGCTCCAACAATTTCCAATAGTCTGGCATCTCTTAGGTTGCATGGCAGTTCCTATCGTACCCAATATCTGTGGCTACCGAGTCTGAGGCCACAGTTACATTTTCCGCGATGTCGTCGCGTCCATCCCTGGGGGTGTGACGCGCCGTCCTGACTCTAGGGTGCCACAAAATAGAACAATTACAGCCCAATTCCTCAGTAGTCGTAAAATCCCTTCCCACTCTTCTTCCCCAGCCACCCAGCGTCGACCATCTTCGTCAACAGCACGCTCGGCCGGTACTTTGAGTCGCCCGTCTCGGTGTGCAGCACCCTCATGATGGCCAGGCAGGTGTCGAGCCCGATGAAGTCGGCGAGCTGCAGCGGGCCCATTGGCACGTTGGTGCCGTTCTTCATGATGGCATCGATCGCATCGCGGTCACCAACGCCCGTCTCGAGACAGATGATGGCCTCGTTGATGTAGGGCATCAGGATGCGGTTGGCGAGGAAGCCGGGCGAGTCGGCCGACACGGAGGGGATCTTGCCCAGGCGCTTGCAGAAGGCGATAGCGGTCTCGAGGGTTTCGGCCGAGGTCTGGAGGCCAGAAATGATCTCAACACCCTTCTGCACGGGCACGGGGTTCATGAAGTGGGTAGAGACGACGCGTGAGCTGTTGGAGGCGTCGTTCGCGTTGCCGCCGGTGGTGGAAGCGGCGATGCGAGTGATGGAGATGGAGGATGTGTTGGTGGCCAGGATGGCGTGCTTGGGGCATATTTGGGCGAGCTTGGAAAATATGTCGAACTTGAGCTCCGGGATCTCGGGCACGGCCTCAATGACGAAGTCGGCCGAGGAGAGGTCCTCAATGGAGGTGGTGGGCTGGAGCAGGCCGCGGGCGGCGTCGGCCTGCTCTTGGGTGATGCGCTGCTTGCTGACATCCTTGGCCAGGAGTTTCTCTGTGAGCGCGGCAGCTTAGCGGGCGAGTTCCCGTGGTTTTGGTAAGTGCTCGGTCTCACCAACCTGCAAAAGCCAGTCCCTTGTCCAGTGAGGCTTGTGAAGAGTCCACCAGTGTCACTGGCACCTGCGCCCTCTGAGCCGCCACCAGCGCAATGCCTAGACCCTATGTTTGAAAGAGAGGTGTTATTATTCCGGCCATGATCACATCAGATATCTAGAAGCTAAAAAGAGGAAGCATTTTTTACCATCTGACCCGCGCCAACGACACCCAGTCTCTTGACCTCGGCCGCGGGCCGTGCGGCCGCGGAGCTGAAGTATCGTGCGCAGCTGGAAAGCCGGAGAGCCTGTCGTGCCGACATCATTGGCGCAGCCATCTTTGCGGGAGAATTGAGTGCTCTGAAGTGAACGGTGAACATCAGTTCGAGGGCCGCCGGTGTTCGATGACAACGGCGGCTAACCTCGGCCATCATCCCCCGGTCTTGCTGCCGGTGAAGTGGGGCAAATGACGCTGTTGAAGTTTGTCACATGCCCCGGTACGAGTAAGTTAAGGATGGCAATTTTAACGGAAATGGGATTCTGACCCGTACAGAATTCACTTCTCAGCGGGCTTCGCGACCGCTTGGGGTCATAGCGCGCTGCCTGACCCTAACGATAATTTACCCACTCTGCTTGGGTACCTTACGTATCCTGACATTAGTACCCGCTGTACTACGTACATGTATGGTACTGCCGTCCTTACCGCCCGTCAAATTGCCAATTCCGGACACGGTGCGCATCGGCATTAAGACTACTAACCTAGGCAGGAAGTAAGGTACCCAAGTGGAACGCGTTTCGCGCCGTTTGATTGATTTCGACGCGCCGCGCGCCGCGCTGTATCAAACACTCAATCCAGATTCCCAAGTCAAGCCGACGGCCCACCCCAGTTCTTGACACTGAGGTTCACATGCCGCAATTGGCTTGTTCTTTACGGTCTCCGTGATCTCTATCCAACATGGAGGACGCAGAGGTCAGCAACGATACGGTGCACCCGCAGGTCCGGGCACACATCAACAGCCTGGTGTCTGCCGTAAGTCAACGATCGAGTCCCAAATTGGTTTACGCGCGTGCAATTCGCTGATATTTTGTTTCAGCTCGGTGGCTACAGCATCGACGATGACGACGGGTACAAACTCGGCGATGACGCCCTCGAGGTGCTGCGTGATCTCAAGAAATGGATCCGCTTCTACGACGAGAAGACAAACCGCATGGACGTCGCCCGATGCCTCGCTGAAGCGAACATTGTCGGTAGCGATCTGCTCCAGATTCTGGCGACATGGCCGCCAAATGACAATAGCAGCAAGTACAAGGCGAGGATTGCCCTGGCCTGCTTCGAGGTCATGGTGCCCCTCACCTGGCCCCTCGAGAAAGACCGTGAAACCATGACCGTCAACAATCATCGCCACATGCCCGTGCTCCAGCTCGCCCAACTCGGCTACAAGCGCGCCATCATAAACTTCGATGCTGCCCCTATCCTCGGCACAGCTGTCAGAGTGGCGCTGCCGTCTATGGCCGTGCCCATCGGTGACCGGTCGGCCCGCGACCAGGGCATCATCAAGCTGATCCTTTACTTCCTGAGGAACATCGCCATGATCGCCCCTCCTCCCGGTATCAAGTTCGACGGCGACGAGACGCAGGTCTCTCGGTCCGCGCTGATCGATGCCTTCTCCTTCCAAGACATCTTTCTGACCCTCCTGACCCTCGCTTCCAACATGGGCGAGGACTTCCGGACAGAGGACGTGATCGTGATGGAGATCATCTTCCACATCGTGAAACGGGTCGACTCGAGCAAGCTCTTTGTTAGCGAGAAACAGCTACACAGGATCAAGGCTGACGAGCTCACCGCCGCCATGAAGAAGGAAGCGGCCATGTTGAGATCGTACAGCAAGAACGCGCCAACACGCCACAGCCGCTTCGGCACCATGATCTGGGTCAAGCGTGAGAGCGGCAAGCTGTCAACCGTCTCCGGCCAGGATGCACTGCTCGATGCGGCGACGCGCGAGAGGAAGATGGACAGCACGAAGAGTTTCAAGCCACCAAGGCGGGCCAGGAGAGAAGATATGGAACCGAAAGATCTGGGTCCCCCGGTGACTCTCGACGAGAGGGCGCGCCAGCAGCTACAGTCCTTCGTGTCCGAGTTTCTCGACTCCGGTTTCAACCCGCTGTTCGGACACGTAAGGAAGTCGCTCGAGCGAGAGGCGCCGCACGTGCTCCACTATCACCAGAGCCAATTCTTCTATCTAGTGGCTTGGTTCCTTGAGGCAGAGCGGATGCGCCGGAAGGCGAAGAAGGAATCAAAGCAATTAACGGCGGACGACGTGTCCAGTTTCAACCTCGTCGCAGCGGTGCTTACCCAGGAGATGTTTATCAGCATGAACCGGGCTCTGGATCGGGCCTATGGCGACAAGGACTGGCGATTGTTGACGGCTGTCATGCGCTGTTTCACCCAGATACTCCTTATTGTCCAGGAAATGTCCGACTCTGGCAACGAGGAAGACGAGGAGATTGCCGACAACATCCTCAGTCGGCTTTTCTATGAGGAGACAACACATGATGCGATAGCAAACATTGTGCGCACGTATAAGGATCAGGGATTCGAATATCTTGATGCCTGTACTGAGCTCGCACATACTTTCCTCCGCATCCTCGAAGCATATTCGAAGCAGAACGTTGACCTGCAAGTCCGTTCTCGTAAGAGGATACGGCGGAAGAAGAAAGCAGCCAGGGCTGCTGCTAGAGATCAGGAAGGAGATGAAGAAGAAGGTGACGCTGAAGACGACTCCGCAGATGACGAAAGGCAGGCCGAGAAAACCAGTCAGGAAAGGAAGTTTGACTTCAAGCGGTTTGCACACAAGTTTACCCCACAGGGTGTGGTTGACACCTTCGTCGCCTTCACCAAATATTACCGCGATCTTGACGACTCTCAGCTGAAGCGAGCCCACCGATATTTCTACCGAGTTGCCTTCAAACAAGAAATGAGCGTCATGCTCTTCCGGCTAGACATCATCCACCTCTTCTACAACATGATCAAGGGTCCAGAGCCTCTTGATAAGAATTCGTCAATGTACAAGGAGTGGGAGGAACTGGCGAAACAAATCATCAAGCGGTGTGTGCGAAAGCTCGAAGAGCGGCCAGCCCTATTCACTGAGCTGCTGTTCTCCAAGATCAACAGCACAGCTCACTACCTGGAGTACGGCTACGAGAAGCAGACCATCTCTACCAACCCGAGACCAGGGGCCGAGCTCGAGTTCAAACGGGAAGTGGAAAGAGACAAACAGATAGCCATCGTCGTTGGAGTGCTGCTCGACAGGAACCAGACGGACCACTTGGATTGGATGAAGAAGCAGCTGTCCGAAGCGGAGCTCGAGCGCAGGGCTTGGGAGGATGCGGAGAAAGCTCGGGCTGCTGAGAGGCCAGACGGTGAAGCAGCGGAGGACCCGACCGTGGACAGCGCGTCGTCGAGGACCGCCTCGCAGTACACGGTCCGCCCTGACAACGACGCCCGCCGCATAGCCATGTTCAAGAATCCGCATCTCCGCCTGCTCATGAAACTCGGGGGCATGGAGCGCTTGGCCCCTACACTCGACGAGTCCCCTGACTCGATCTGGATCATCCCACCCACCATCAAGGCCGACACCCTAAAAGAAACCATCTCATTCATCAACCAGGCCGAGTTCACACCCCCAACCTTCGAAGACGGCGAACTAGCCGAGGACCAACTTCGCCGCAAATCCGCGGCACGCAAGAAACGCGCAGCGTACGACGACGACGATATAAATGACCTTATCAACGACGGCTCCGATGATGAAACCGGCATCCTCTTCCCCGCAGGCGGTCCCACTGTACGCAAGCGCACAGCAGAGGACGAGCCGCCCAAGAAGCCCACGAGGCGGCGGCGCCGCCGCCGCGATGCGAGTGAGGAGCCTGCCCCTCTCACGGACGAGCAGCTTGAGGAAAAGGCGCGTGCAAGGCGGAAGCAGGAGCTCGAGAAGGCGCGCCGCATCAAGAGCGAGATGTACGTGGATCCGCGGGACGACGATTCGGATGTCGAGTGGGGGAGGGAGTTCTTCGCCAACGAGCTGGCCAGGCAGGAGGCGAAGGACGCAAGCTTTGGACTGAGCTCAAAGCCGTCTGGGGTGGAGAAGTCAGCTTGGGAAGAGCTGCTTGGAGTTGACGCCGAGCACAGCGATGATCATGATGATGACGGCGTGGCTGCCTCATCGACAAAGCGGAAAGAGAAACAAGCAAAGAAGACTACTACTACCAGGAAGAGAAAATCTGATGTTGCTCATGCTGGGAGCAGCGAGGAGGAAGAAGATAACGGTGCATCATCCTCATCGGAGGCACCGGCAAGGCGGCCAAGTAAGAGAAGAAGACCGGCACAGAAGACGAAGAGAGTCGTCGAGATCAGCAGCGACGATGAAAACCAGGACGAAGAAGATGAGGACATGGATACTTTGGAATCCACCCAGTCAAGCAAGGACGAGGCCGTCACAAACGACACGCCACTCTCGTCTAGCCCCAGCCGTGCAGCGAAGGGTATCTCTGAGATGACGGTGAATGAAGGGGAAGCAGGGGACGAAGACGAGGATACGGCCGTTGCCAAAACTGTCGCCAGAGCACGGCCGAGAGCTAGGGCAGGGTTCATTGTGGACAGCAGCGATGAGGAGTGAAGGGAAGAGGGTGTCGAACCTGTTCATAATAAGTGGATTTGGATGGGTGGACCGGATGAAGTCGTCGGGCGTTCGGTTGACATTGTCATGGATATAGCGGGGCGTTCCTGGCACTAATGATGGGCTCTTGTGTGGATAATGCATGGCGCCGGTTTGATGCTGATGGGATAGATGAATATCGACCTTATTCGTCCCAGGGTGTGTCCCTTCAATGTGTACCATTGTTTGATCGAACCCTGGAAATCCCCTTATTCCTCTTGCCGAGCCAGATTCGAATGCAGCTTGTGCTGCTTCATCAACGAGACGCTGACCAAGCCCGCGACAGTCAGTAGGAGAGCCATGATCCACACGCCCCTGAATGCCTCCATAAACGACACGATCACGCCCTCGTACCAGCCTTCGGGCAGCCTCGCAAGCTCGCCTAGATCATCGCGGATCCGCTTGATCTCGTCTGCCGCACCCGGCAAATGGCCAAACCGATCCCATAGCCTGGTCTTGAGGATGTTTTGATACACGGCTGAGGCGACGGTGATACCCAGGGTCGCACCAACCGAGCGGAAGGCGTATGTCGCCGACGTGATGACGGCCTGGTGTGAGTGGTCCACGGCCGCGATGCATGCAAGGAGCGTCACGGTTAGCATACCGCCGTAGCCAACGCCAACAAGCGCCATGGCCACGAAGGGGACCCAGTTCGGTGCATGCTCATCGAGCGTCAAGACAAGGGACATGGCGACTGTGTATGTGCAGAGCATGGCAATGCCCAGGCCGACGTACTTGCCGGTCTTTTTCATGATGAGACCGCATCCGATCGACGAGACGGAGACACCGAAGGACGAGGCCAGAACGCGGAGACCGGCCTGGGTTGCAGAGTGGCCGAGCACCTGGAGATAGAGCGGTATATAATACATGGTCATCATCACCACCATGGTACTACTCACTTGTTAGTTGTCTCTCTGGCTGGTCTGGCTGGGATGGATGAGACTGAGACTAGGTCTAGTGAAGACGTACCCCAAGAAACTGGTTATACACGCATTGAGGACGGTCCGGTGGAGGAGCAAGCGGACAGGGAGGATGGGCTGTTTCGCACGACTTTCCCACCAGACCAAGACAACCAACATGGCGATTCCCAACGGCAGGGTAGTCAGGACCAGCGGGTCAGTCCAGGGCACGAGGTTGCCGCCGGCGTTCAGGCCGAGAAGAACCAAGACCAGGAAGCCGACCGTCAGGAAAGATCCGCCAAAGTCGATCCTTGCGAGCAGCGACTTGTTGGAGATCTTGGGCGGGACATTGACCAGATACCAGACCATCGTGCCCGATACGACGATAACAGGGACTTGGATGAGGAAAGCAAGCCGCCAACCCCACGAGGAGGTATCGTTCATGAATCCCCCGAGCACGCCTCCCAACATGGCCCCTGATCTGCGAATCCCCATCCCAGTCAACAACAACAACAACACCAACAACAGCCACCACGGCATAGGACAATCTGGCATCAAACTCACCCGTACGCGATATTCCCCACCCCCTGCACAACCCCTCTCTTCTTCAGCGGCACCAAGTCCGACGCCAAAAACGTGCTGATACTCATCAACCCGCCTCCGCCCACACCAGCCACCACCCGGCCGGCAATCATCCCCGCGCCGTCTCGCGCCAGCCCACACATCAGATTGCCCACGGCAAACATGACGTTCGAAAACACCAGGCCCGGCCCCCGTCCGAAAATGTCGGTCAGCCGGCCCGACAGCGGCTGGAAGGTCGCGTTGGCGATCAAGTACGCCGTCGCCAGCCACGACAGTAAAGACAGCGAGTGGAACTCGCTCGCGATGGGACCGGACAGGGTTGCCATGATGGAGGCGTCGACTGCGCCGAGGAAGACGCCTATGTACGAGGCGGACAGGGTCAGCCAGAGGCGGGCCGGCGAGAGGGTCGTCACTAGCAGGGTGGTCTCCTCGCTGTCGCCTTGTTGTTCGTCTCCTTGGGAAGACGGGGTGTCATCTTCGTCTGGCTTGGGGAGAAGCGGCGTTGTTTCATCAGTGGGAAGAGGCTGGGCTTGTGGTTGTGATGCGGAAGGTGAGGGTGAGTCGGTGAGCCCGGACGAGGAGCCCCGCGGCTCGGTGGCCAGAAGGGCACCATGTCCGGATGAAGGCATGGGAACTGCTGCTTTAGAAATTGAGGAAACAGAGACCAGCCGAAGCTGAGACTATGTAGCGGTAAAAATGGAATACATGTGGACAATGGTCGATTGAGAGGAAAATTGTGGATGATGCAATGTTGTAAACATCGACTGCTAAGCAGCAACGGTGAATAGAAGGATCGGCTTATGTGCTAGGTTAGCGATATCGGCTTGCTTTGAGGGCTCGGGCGCCATCGCGAACCGCTCGGAGTTAAGCGCCAACCAGGGGTTTGGCCCGGGGTTTTCAACACCACCACATCGTCTACGGCGCTGTGTTAACCAGCACCGCGCCTGAGAGTTAACCCAGAAGATAATTGGAACCTGTGTAGACTCATGGCTTGTAACTCAATGGCTGTGTGTGATGGCTTTCCAAGACCAAACCTTGGGGAACCCTAACGGTCAAGTACTCCATTGTGGACCCTAACCCTCCATTTACCCCTTATTGTTGGAACTGGAAGCGCTCCGCAACTTGGCTCTTCTCTGGTAAACCCCGATGATGCCCGTGTGGAAGTCATGAGATTCTACATCTTCGGGAGCGGACATCAAATCAACTTCCACGCCCCGTCCTTGCACTCAATCCTGACCTCCCTATTCTCATCAATACTCCTCCGCCCCGCCTCGAGGATGGCTGTCGTCGCGATCGTGTTCCTCAGGGTGGGGAGTCCCTTGGCATCCAGATCCGCAGGCTTGAGCTCGCCCGCATTGACCGCCCGGCACCCGTCCACGAACTTCTCGAACGAGACATAGCCATAGCCGCTCTGGCCGTTGAAGTTGCCCTCCTCGTCCGGCGCATACCGCATGTAAAAGGGGTTGTACCACATCAGCTGGCCGGCCGCATCCTCGGCCACCTCGTAGCCGCGCTTAGCCTGGTTGATGTTGATCTCGCCGTCCCGGGCGAGATAATGGAAGTACTGGTTGGAGTGCACCCCAGCCTTCTGCGGCGCCGTCCACGAAGCAGTGTACACGCCGGTCGCCGGCTTGGACGGGTCGTCCTTCTTCTCCCAGTGCACCAGCAACGAGATGGTGTCCTCCGTGGCCTCGTGGCACCCGAGGCTCGTGGCGACCCCTTTCGACGCCGAAGCCGACACCTTGACCGGGACATAGCCCAGCGGCGAAACCATCGAGTCGCAGACGTCGACGTGGTGGCTGTTGAGGTAGTATGAGATATCCGAGTCGATCCCCGCCCACGCCTTGAAGGTCTCGAGCTGCGACTTGGGCTGCGACATGTAGCTGTAGAAGTAGTTGAAGTCGCCCAGCGTCTTGGCGCGGGCCTTCGCATCCCAGTAGGCAGGGTCGTAGCGCTTGTGGTGCTCAATGTACACATAGACTCCCTTCTTTTCGGCCGCTTCGAGAAGAGCAAGATGGTGCTCGAGCGTCTTTACGGCCGGCTTGGTGATCATGACATGGATGCCCCGCTCAATGGCGTAAAGAGCGATGGGGTAGTGTGTGGTGTCGGGAGTGAAGATAGTGATGGCATCCCCGGGCGAAAGGGCGTCGATCGCTGCCTTGTACGCGTCCGGATCCTTCACGTCGTCGGCCGGGTAGGATTCGAACGACGTGTCCAAGTTGTTGTAGGCCAATGTGATGTTCTTGTGGAGATGTTCCCCTGGGACAAGCCGTCAGCTCAAGCTTCCCAACCCATCACGATGCGATCATGCCGCTTACTGATCGCGGGAAACTTCGTCCCGTTGACGCCGACCATTCCGAGCTTGCCCACCTTGCCTCTCCGCCGGAGGTCAAACAAGGTCAGTCCCACGACTCCAACCTTCTTGTCCGAACCTGAAGCACCACCGCCGACGAAGCCGGTGGTGTACTCCCCGGTGCCAACCTTGCTCACTGTTAACCGAGATCATAGGTTCTGTTAGACTCACTCTTACCATCAAGACATTGAGGGGCTGCATTGCGACTGAGACGGCGATGTTGTTTATCATGGAGAGATGTGAACCAGGAGGAGGACCGGGAAAGGAAAACTGGTCCAGTTATCGCAGCACCGAGCAAAGACTAGGATGGATCATGGAACGGGGTCAGCTCCCGTGGTGGTCCCTTTGCGGAAAGCATCACGACACAGGAGGAACCATTGCTTGGCCATCTCGGAAGAATTCATGGTGAGGGGTCTGGATTCAAAAAGAGGGGCAATTGGAGCATTGGAGACATGAAACAGATGTCATGACGAGTCTTGCAACCAAGCAAGCCCCCCAGTGCTGTCATTTGTGGAATGGCTCAAACCGCCCCGGAAGTATTCCACCTCATCTCTGTCGTGTCAAACATTCTGACGGAAATGTGTTGTGCTTGCGAAATTTCGATTCACCAAGGGGAAGGGCGGCAGCATGCACTGGTGGATTGTGGAATTGGAGAAAGCCAAGACGGCTCCGTCGGGCTTGATACCCTGCTTGGACCCGCCCCCACGTTACTTCCCCGCATTGGCGTCCGAAGCACTCCAGCAGCGCCTGATCGGGGGCAGAGGAATCGGGCTGCTTTACCTTTCCGTTGACCCTTCAGCCTCTCACAGGCTAAATGCTGCCCTCCCAACTATTTTCCTTTCGTTTACTTTATTGATATCATTGTTCCGGGAAGGCGAGCTCACCGATCTGCAGCGACGCGGGAAACTGACTCCAAGTCACTGCTTCCATGACAAGAGCCGCTTCTCGCTGCTGAGAGCAAAGAACGGGCCGTTGCTAGCGTTACATGCCATTGGAGGAAAATCATTTTCCGTCTTACACCGAGCACTCACGAGATCGATCCCGTCTTCCCTCGTCTCAACTTCACATCAGCCGAGTTGCTCCGTCTCAGGCTCATCTCAGAAAACCTCGTGCGATGAGATTTCCATTCCTCACACAGTAACTCGCTCGTGTGACCAACATAACACTCCATGGCTCAGCCTCAGCTTAGTTTGTTGCGTCTCGCTGCCGATACGACTTGGGTTCGCGTTTGTCCGTGACTTCGGTCCACACGACAAACTGTAGGTTCTATTTCCTGTTGTGTCATGTGGGGTAAATCGATTTGCTTTTGCTCTCCGCTTGCCGCCTTTGCACCCCACCATCTAGCCCCGCTATTCTGCCGCCCTGCCCCTCCACCCCTCCTATGACAACATCACCCGTCTCTTCACGGCCGACTTTGTCCCGAGCCCTGTAAAAGGCTCTCGGGGTAAAGCTGGAAACAGCCTCATGCATCTTGTGCAACCCCCTTCTTGCTCTCAGGCCTCCCATAATCGGATCAATCCGGTTTCCCACAGGGAGCATCGAAACATGGCAACCAGAACGGCCACTTACACCGGCATACAAGTTCGAAATTCTTAGGCCAATCAACACATCCGCAGATCACTTGAGTTTGTACACAGACACAACCCTCGCAACCATGGCTCGGCCACTCTGGCGGGGTTGGCGATCAAGGGGACTTTTCTTAGGTATCCCGAGCTGGCGGTTAGCTTCTCTTGGTTCCGCTATGCCGCCACCTGAAAGTTCAACCACGTCTGCTTGGCTGGACCCGGCGCTCTGGGCTGGATGATCCCGGTGTCCGCGCGCGTCTGTTGCCGTGGCTCCGGATCTCTGTTTTCCTGTAACAGCTCGTCCCGCTCTCATCAAGGGTGTGTAGGTGCGCTATTTCTTCGCCCCTTCGACCTATACACATATTGCTCCAATATAGGTGACTACATACTCGCCCAGAAGCCACTTGCCGAGCCTACCATCTTGCGTGGAGCATCGTGACTCCGGCCTCGTTTGACTCGCCCTTTGCCTGCAACCCCCCTCCCGCTTCTTCCCCAGAGTTCCAGCCCGGCCCGGCGTAAAGGACCCGCAGCCACCCCTGCCCCGGTGTGCTCCAGTGTCGAATCCGGGTGCCTCACAGGGTACATGTACATACAAAACAAATCATCCAACGTCAACCGGGTCCCCACTGTTCTTGTTAGCTCAAGGCATGGAGCATGCGCCGTCCGTTCTGAGAAGCCCTGTTTCCTTCATAAGCACCCGTCTTTCCACTCTGACAGTCCGCTCCTCTTCCATCCTACGTTATACACGTGCCCTTAACCTCCCTTGTCTCCGCCCCTCCGCTCACCTCCTGGGTCCTGGTCGTGTTTCTCTCCGTATCCATCCTCTCCAAGCAATCATGACTCTTGCCAACGGTGCCGCCAACGGAAGCGGGACGACCCGGAGGCCGCTTCCATGCGGCATCTACGCCCCTACCATGACCTTCTTTGACCCCGAGACCGAAGACCTCGACATCCCCACCATCAAGAAGCACGCCGAGCGTCTTGTGAGAGACGGCCTGGTAGGCCTTGTCACCATGGGCTCCAACGGGGAGGCCATTCACTGCACACGAGAAGAGAAGCTGGCGGTGACCCAAGCAACAAGGGAAGCACTCGACGCCGCCGGCTTCCCGGACACGCCCATCATCATCGGCGCCACCGAGGGCAGCGTCCGGGGCACGATCGAGCTCTGTAAGCTGGCCCAGAAGGCGGGCGCCGACTACGCCCTGCTCCTGCCCCCATCGTACTTCCGCTTCCTGATGAACGAGGAAGCCATCCACGACTACTTTGTCGCCGTGGCCGACGAGAGCCCCCTCCCCGTGATCCTGTACAACTACCCGGGCGCCGTCGCGGGGATCGACATGGACTCGGACCTGCTGATCCGCCTGGCATCGCACCCCAACATCGTCGGCACCAAGTTCACGTGCGGCAACACGGGCAAGCTGACGCGGGTGGCGCTGGCCACGGACGCCAAGACCCCCTGGTCCGAAGGATCGGGCTATATGGCGTTCGGCGGCATGTGCGACTTCACCGTGCAGACGCTGGCCAGCGGCGGCAGCGGCATCATCGCGGGCGGCGCCAACGTCATGCCCAAGGTGTGCGTGCGCGTCTGGAACCTGTACGCCGAGGGCAAGACGGACGAGGCGATCGCGCTGCAGAAGACGCTCTCCAAGGGCGACTGGGTGCTCACCAAGGCGGCCATCGCAGGGACCAAGCAGGCAATCCAGAGCTACTTTGGCTACGGCGGCTACCCGCGACGGCCGCTGAAGAGGCTCGATAAGGCCAGTGTGGCGGCCATTGAGGAGGGCGTGAGGGAGGTGATGGAGCTGGAGAAGACATTATAGGGGCGGGGCTTGCTGCTGTGTTGTGGGGATTGTTGGGTTAGTCGCTGCTGTATGAAGGACTGGGAAAGAAAAGGGGACGAACCCGTACTTTTTTTGCCACCAGCAATATGGATGGATTGCTGCGCCTTGGTGAGCCGAGGGTGAATAGTCTGTAAACACATCAGCCACGTGGGCCGGGAGCGGACATAATGCATTGGACATGGCGGACGGCATCTGGGGGTACTACGCATTCGTCGCATTGGCATGCCGAAATGAAAATAAGGCCTCTCATAATAACCCATCTGTAGTCCCGAATCCTTCGTCAATGATGTGAACGCGACAAAGGGGGTAGCCTCAGGCCTAGTATGCCACCGTACTGAAGGAGAGGAACAAACACCCTCCGAACGGGATGTTCATTTTCGAGCGATACTGAGCTGTTGTGCTCTTTTCCGTATGGATGCTGGTGCATTCGCTAAGATCGCATAACCCTCGGCGTTTCGGATCCCACCAAACTGGGTATGCATCGACCCGTGCATCTGCCTTTTTGCTACGTCAGAGTTATCTCTATGCCCTAGCTGTTGTCCTTAACTCCGAAGCATCCAAAACTTCAAACAACTCCATGACCTCCGCTACTAGATAAAGCACCCAGATACATGGGGGATAAGAATGAAATGGAAGACCTGGTACTTTAGGCGTGCACAAATCCAAACAGTGAAGAGGACACCGCCATAGCCGTTACCGCTGGCCTCAGATTGTTCTTTCGTTAGACACTTCAAAAACTCTAGAACTCATCACATGCCCCAGAAACACACCAAGACTCCGCAGCTCCCTTGCTCCCCAGTCACCCGACCCGAACATAAGGCCAGGGACAGACCTAGAAGTCTTAGTCTTATAGCATACATGTATGCCGCTGTATATCCCTAGACCTTAAACCTCCTTGGATCCAGTTTCCCCATCTCCGCATCCACCTCATCCCCAAAGATCATTCCAGCCAAGAGATACCCCGTCCCCGGACCGTTCTGTATCCCCCAGCAGGTATGGCCCGCCGCCACCCACAGCCCCGGCACAGAGGTAGGCCCGATCAACGGACCCCGCTGCTCGCCGAAGCGCGTGTGTTGTGGCAGGTAGCAGGCTTGGCGGGCCTTGATGGGCGCCGCGGCGAGGGTCGGCGAGATGGTGCTGATGTAGGCTATTAGGTCGTCGCACTGGGACTGGTCCGTCGCGACTTGGTCAGCGGTCGCCGGCAGGGGGATCGTGGTATCGGGCTCGCCTTGAAGTAAATTGTGTTAGTTGGTAGGGGCACTAGTCAATGGGGACAGGGGCAAACTGTTGTCGAGTTTGGCGTACCGCACGCGTATACCTCCCCAAAGGGGCGGGCATAGATCTCCGGGTCGACGTGGCCTTTATGTCGCCGTCTCTGGCCCTGGCTGGCACGATGTGCGGGGACGTAGTCGGTGGGCAGCTGGATATCCGTGAAAACGGCGTAGGGGCTGACGTCGGCTTCGAAGACGACACTGTGGGCACGCAGCCCTTCCACCCTTGTTCGAGGGAGGAGTTTCCCCGTCCACGGCCCTGCTGCAACGACAACGTCCGTCACGCCGTCGATGGTGTGTGTAACCCCTGTGTCGCGGTCCTCGTACTCAACGCTGTGTACGCCGCTAGTCTTGGCGTCGTTGATCATGGTTACTTTGGCGCGTAACCTGATGTCGACGCCCTTCTCTCTCGCTAGATCGGCCATGGCGTTAGTGAAGTGGAAGGGGTGAACCTGGGCCGTTTCCGTGGAGCCGGGCGTGCCCATCTCTTCGTAATGCTGGATCAGCTTGCCATCGAGCCAATCCAGGTCGGGCGGTAAGGGTGAGTCCTGTAGCAGACCGGCTGCTCGGTCGTCTTGTTTGGGGAGCTTCTCCCAGTCCTTGGTTGTCTCCTCCGGGATCGTGCTTTGTATGGGGAGCTCGCCATTGGAATCGTGGTTGTGGGTCTCTGAAGACGGTGATGACCGCGACGGCGGCCTCCTTTCTATAGCTTTGATGTCGCTTGTCTTGACAATCGCGCCAAGGCTACCGCACCCGAGCCGGCGGTAACCCCATCGTTGTGCGCCGTTGTGTTCGGCAGCCAGTTCTCTGTGCAGACGGTATGATAGCGGCACAAGACAACTCGGATAGGCCCATAATGCTAGCAATCCACCGGCCTTACCAGATGCACCGGCAGCGATGGAGCTGGCTTCGAGAAGGGTGATGGTGTGAAGGGCGGGGTTGAACTTGGGATGGCGTGTGAGGAAATACGCCGTGGTGCATCCGATGATGCCGCCGCCTGGGGTGTTAAGCCTGCATGAGTACCAATTCATTCATGTAATTGTTACGGTGAATTGGGTTTCCAGGCTGACCTACCAACGACGACGATGTTCCTCTTCTGCTGCGCATCCATGGTTATGATTGACCCGGCAACAAATTCCAGCTCCAGGCCAGATTGGCTGATGCTTTATCGTCGAACTAGGATATAGAGACAGTATAGCCAATCGCGCTTCGCTGTGTATTCAAGCCCGGCATAAAACACCACGGGCCGACGTTCACTGGAGTCGGTGCCCTTGGGAGTTGTCTGTCGCAGCTCCCAATTCCCAAAGAACTGAAACCCCGCTGCGTCATGGTGTTGGCCCGAGCGTCTGGCGGGGCTCTCGTGCTCGTCCCACAATATGTATGTACCTAAGGTACTTCGTACATACCTAATACGGAGTACATGGTGGGATATTCTGCCAGGGCGTGCCTGTACTGTGTACTGCCATGTCCTAATGCACATTCGGGGTGGAAGCGAAATCCGAATGATGAGAGTTCGAGCACTTGGCCGATGTCTTGTAAGTGGAAATCTCGTCTTGGGTTGCTTCAAGAATTCTGCTCTCGACGGTGCTTATTCCACATGAGGCATTGTTGGAGAAAGGGACAGGGTGATGAGGGGTACTGTGAGGTGGGACTCGCCAAAATGTCCCTGCAGCACATCCATGATTCCAACCTTCCCGTCGGACAAGTCCGCGTCTTGGCACAAATGACGCATATCGAGGTGTTCCGCCGAACGAAGGCATGTGCTTTGTGGGCAGGAGCAACATAATTCGACAGATCCGAAACATAGCCAAGTCATGCTCGGGGCGACTCTTATCTGTGGGCGGCCAGGAATACTGAGGCATAGAATAGAGGCAACATTGATCCCCCGCATCGAAATCTGAAGCAATGAATCGCTGCAATGCTTGATCGCAGCCCGTATCGCTGTTATTTAGGGTCCCAGAGTCACTCGCCAATAGGACTTCTCGGAGCAGGTAGCCGACAGCTCGGGTCACCGTTGAAACCGAAACCCGATTCTACACACGACGAGCCCCTTCTTTTATGCTTTAAAGCATCCGGAACTTTACCTCGAGTTCCCTCCCATTTTAGCATCCATGGTTATTCCTGCCCAAAAAGCATCACGCGTATCGCACATCTGCTGCCCATCGCGACTCAGACCAGCCAGAGTAACTGCGTCCTTTGTGCCTCGACGTTTCCATTCCTCGCCTTTGCAGCACATCAGAACCAACCGCGTTATCATACCGCTAAAACCACAGCCGCTATTCCACAGACCATTCGCAGACATGGCCTCCGCAACGACCTTTTACGATTTTAAGCCACTCGACAGTTCGTAGTCTCATCTCATCTACAACATCACCCTCTCACTAACCCACCTCGCCAGAAAGGGGCACTGAAGTCGACCTCTCGGACTACAAGGGCAAGGTCGTCCTGGTCGTCAACACAGCCTCCAAGTGCGGCTTCACCCCGCAGTACGCGGGTCTCGAGAAGCTGTACAAGTCCGTCCGGGAGAAGCACGGCGACGACTTCGTCATCCTGGGCTTCCCCTGCAACCAGTTCGGCAATCAGGAGCCGGGCTCCAACGAAGAGATCCAGGAGTTCTGCCAGGTCAACTACGGCGTCAGCTTCCCCATCATGGCCAAGGTCGATGTCAACGGGGACAATGCGAGCCCCCTGTTCCAGTGGCTCAAGGAGAAGCAGCCGGGTCTTCTGGGGCTGAAGAGGGTCAAGTGGAACTTTGAGAAGTTCTTGATCGGGAAGGATGGCAACGTGAAGGGCCGGTGGGCGTCGATCACAAAGCCCGAGAGCCTGGAGCCTACCATTCTGGAGGAGTTGGCCAAGTGACGAGTAGGATGGATGTCGCGAGGCTTTCGTTCGGGAGGAAACTGCCTGTTTTAAGCCCAGTGCTTACCAGTCTGCTGTTGAGTCTCAGCGTGGCGGTAATGACCGGCTCAGATGGATTGACTAGCCCTTTTTTTCATCAACGAGTTCCCCATGGGTGTCTAAAGTCGAGAGGCAGGTCGCGTGGTGCATCCCGGGAGGTGCTCAAAACAGGAACGCAACGTCAAGTCCAAGAATTGATGCCGCTAATACAGGCCCCTCTCTCTGCTGGTTTATCCATCAGAGACAGTCATGGAGGAATGACGTGTTGGTACGGCACACCGAGCCTGATATCCACGACTTGCAGATGGAAACTTGGTAGACAGGCGACTGGAAGTGCGAGAATTACTCAATATATGTCGGCTCATTTTTGACAATTAGCTACCTGTACAGCTGAGTCCTGGCCGGCATTCATGTGCACATGAACACTGGGGAACTGTGGCTCTGAAGGCGAAAATAAACAACACCGAACTTGGGAGAAGCAAGGGATGAGCCCTCGGTTTCTACCCAGACCGGCATGCATGGACTGTAGTGCAGAAGCAGTGAGAGCATTGTATGTCTGTACATCTTCATGCCGGCCTCGCAATATGTACTTTTTCTGGTTGCATCTCAACTCTGTCGGATATCCTCACCGCAGCGTGTAGACATCAACAAACCTCCGTACAACACTTTCCCATTGCCATTTGGTCACCTTTCTGGGCAAACGCCCGCCACAAACCACCCAATATTGACCTTCCAATGATAGAAGGTCCCCAACCCAATCCTCCCAGAGCGCCCTACGCAAGAAATACGTATCCCGGCTGTTCGTAACCGGTTCCCCGTTTCGTCCCGTGAAGGTGGCTAGCCGGGTAAGCTCTGAGTGTTCAATGTGATAATGAGGTTTCGTTTCTCATATCTTCCCTCTTTCTGTTCTTTCCCCGGCTTCTCGGCCTCCTATCTCCTCCC
Source organism: Achaetomium macrosporum (assembly GCA_033296875.1). Taxonomy (NCBI): domain Eukaryota; kingdom Fungi; phylum Ascomycota; class Sordariomycetes; order Sordariales; family Chaetomiaceae; genus Achaetomium; species Achaetomium macrosporum. Next base: position 155,015 of record MU860010.1, on the reverse strand, counting down.
TTGCTCTATGTGTGTGCTATTATAGACAACAAGGTCCAATTGAGTTGGACATCTTCAGATTGTAAGGTTGTGTATGCTTCAAACACTCCCCCATGTGTTCTTATAGTTTGGCCATATCTCTTGTATTTGTAGAGACAGTCAGAATGCATAGTTGGTGGATGCTCTGTGGTAGATCCTATGACTGGCTTCCCCATAGAGAATAAAACGAGAAAACGTTGACTTGACAATAGTGCCTGATTGCGTACCGCATTACCGCAGCTAGCCAGGAACGCCCAACAATCTTTCCCTGAAGTGTGAGTTAGCCTCCGGCTCGCCATCACTCATAAGTAGGTACGTAAGCATCATAGGAGAGCTGATTGCGAGTCCTGACAAAGCAACCTTGAGATACATTTGACACATCGTTCAGAGCAATCTTGCCTCCTAAGCTCCGTCATTGTACGAGCTCTGGTAGTTATTGATTGGATCCTTCTCCGAGTAGTCTCACGCAACTGCCCCTGCCACCACACACTCTGCTTTCATGCGCCTCTGCTATGTGATGACGACGAAGTTCGCTAAGCACGATTGTAAATGAAGTGACCCGCGAAAGGCCCCGATACAACCATCCTGTCTTGTCAATACCAACACGACAAAACATCCTTTTGGCATATTATACACTTCGTAAAGAGCATTGCCATCCCAGCGTTCTCTTCGAGCGTCAGCAGCAAAAGCTCATGCCGCAAATCCTCGCATGTTCTGCGGGCAGGACCCAATCGTCTAGTTCCCCACGAAGTATTGCCATGTACCCGCTATCTTCCTTCCTTGGTTCCCGGAAGGCGGCAGTAACTCGGAAGATGCAGCTGAAAGCAGCGATTCCGCAACCATTGGTTTCCGTGCGTAACGTCGGAGCCATGTTCCAGCCTCGTGTGACGGATGGCGTTGCCGGAGCCCGCCCTCTGAGTTGGTAAGTAGACAAGGGCTACTAGTAAGTAGGTAGTAATGTCCCGGAAGCATCACTTTTCTGGAGTCGTGTTTAAGATCGGGGAACACGAGTGACGACACCGGGTGTCAGTCTCCTTGTTGCAACCAGGACAGCCCGGCACTCTCCCTCGGCAGATTTGACGGCAGTAGAAGAAGAGAATAGTCGGATCTGACGACGGCACAGGTAGTGTAGTAGCTGACTGGTTTGACAAGGTGCACGGAAGGAAACAGAGGTTGCAGAGTGGACCACGGTGCAGAGGTTGACTGAGTCGCGGTCATGACACACTCCTTCTCAAGCTCTTCGGGCAGAGAGTGTCAACATCCTGCCGGAGGTGGAAGAGAACAGGAAGACTGGTAACGAGGCAAGGCATATCTGTAATGCAGGTTATAGCTCGCTGTAAGACCCTGCCTCGCTGCTGCGAAGTAGCATAGAGTCTATCACAGGATGTCTCAGCAGGCAAGTATTAGTACTAATCCTTCCCATACCATCACGGTCGACCTCTCTATCCCGCGCTCAGATACTTACCCTAAGGAGCAACTAGTGATTCCACATAGAACACGAGAAGACATCTTCCTTTCCGTTATCGCTGCCTACCCACCATGGGTAAGGGCTCACTGAGCTAACAGTAGGAATTATAAGCCAGCCCGCGTGGAGATGGCGTTCACCGTCAATCTGCAGTGATTTCATGCAGTGTATCCCAAACAACATACGCGAAGCAATATAGAGGTTCGAAGTGTGGGAAAGAGAGGGCATGGCAACTTCCGATGTTGAGTGGGCGGACAGCCGGTCGGTGTGTAATGGTTCTCGCACGTGTAAGCCCATGAGCCATACACGGGTTCTCTTTGTGGGTCCATAGCTATACTCTAGCGGAAGGCAGTGCTCAGACACGGGTTGATATGAACCACAACCATTGTCATCTGCGTATAAGCGTAGGGTTGCACGGTAAGCGTAGGGCTGCTTTCCTGTGATGCTATTCATAGACTAAGACAAAGACAAGGGAGATATAAAGATGCAGAGGGAGGTCAGGTGGGCGTTCTGTGAGCGCACCTTACACAGTCGGCCATTCAAGGAGGGAAGGCATGCCGGGGGCAGCGGCAATGCTTTGTTTTCCGTGCAGTTGGCAGGTGTGTGCTGTCTCGGCCCAGATCGATAACATCCACACCCGTGCATGGGGTCGCGTCTGGAGTTGAGGTGACGGGGCTTAGACAGTATAAACCAAGCCATGGCACGCGGTACATGGTGAGACATTCGACGTCCACTCTGAATTTGGGCCCGGGCAGCCGGGAATACTGTGTTGCCCCATTTGTATCCGTCGCCGCGCTTCTTCTCCAACCTTTGGAGATCGACCTGGGGTTGGCAAAGATCGACAACGGTCGTCTTCGAGAATTCGCGCCGTTGGCTTCAAGACCTGGGGAACCGGACACCTGAAAGAGGCCAAGGATGGTTTGGCCATTGGCGGATATGCGGCACTGGGACTTGAAAGTGAGACTTCGGCGGTTTATGGACAGTTGAGGAGGAATAGCGAAGCGCATCAGGTGTCATGCATCATCGGTAGGCACTTCTGATGTTGTGCGCAAGGGGTCTTGTGCAGTCTGACGCCCTTGTCGAGCGAAGCATGCGACACTGCAACAGAGCCTTGTCTTCGATCCCGTCTCTCGGTGACGGAAGTGGGTTAGGAGCAAGGCCAAAATGCGGGGAGACCGTGCGTCAAGATCGAGGCCATACCGAACGTAGTAAGGTGCAGTCCATGATTGCAACGTTCCATCCCGATGCTCTGCAAGTGGTTCTTTTTTTGCGCGGTTTGCTTTCTGAGGACGGCCGGCTCCGAACTCCTTCCTGGATGATCGATAAGAGCCTTTCGGTTCCCTTGATCATGACTATTCAATCCGGGGATTTCCCCGACTTGCTCCTGACCACATTGCTGTGATACAGCGGCCTGGAAGAGAGCATTAAGGGGGGCTTGGTGAGAGGGGACAATTAATTTGGCATTCCCTCACCCCCATTGGAAGAGGCCGGCCCCTGATGGCGAGCTGGCCGTGAATGATGTCGCGAGGTTGTGCTGCATGACGCAGCGTTCCCGCGCGCTGCACCCGATCACCTCCGACGGGACCGTAAACTTGGATGACCGTTCTTGCTGGTTGCCCAGCGCAATTCTCCGAGGGAGCTGCAAGGGAGTCCAGTCATCGCCATTAACTTGTGAATGTCGAACTTTTCAGCCGAGCTGCAGCTGATAAGTTAAAGGCGGCCTGCAGGCGAGCGATGGTCAACACGGAAATTGGAAGGACAATTCGATGCCGCGCTTGGCAGAAGCCAAGACGCGGTGCCCTCGAGGTGCCCTGAGGCGGCGTTGAAAAAGGGCCGTTTTCTTCAGCCACATCTCTGTCCTTGCAGCCGCATCCCGGATTGCAACTGGCTCCCTGGGGCGACCTCGCAGCTGGGTGACGAGTGCAGCCAATAAAATGCGCAGCCACCCCTCGGCCATGGCCCTAAGCGGTGTAGCGTCGACTGGAAGGGCTAACGTTAAAATGAGGGGCCGACAGTCAGCAATGGCGGTCAATGGCTGTCAGAAATTCAGAATCCAACAGGCATCAGCCGAAGCATCAAGACCAGGATGAATTTGCTGGTCGGCTGGCTGGCCGCTGGCTGGCTGAAAGCCAGGGCCGCCCCAGGTGCCGATAAGTCCAGCAGCGCTTCGCTGAAAAGGAATGGATATCGACTGTGATTCGCCGCCCATCATTCAGGGGAAACTCCTCATCATCGACCGGGGATTTTCCATCTTCCTGGTGCAGCGACCGCGAGCAGAGTCTGCTGGTGCTGGTCCGATCATTAATGTTTCTAGTCTTCCGCTCCTGTACCGTGAAAGTACGGCGAACTAACCTCGCAGCATCGGCTCTGACCTGGAGTTCAGCGTTCCACGGGAGACGATTGTAAGTCGCGGATGGCGTCCTTGGCACGCACCCGCTTACGGCTACCGGCTGTTGTTCCGAAGGTGTGGCGGCAGGCTTGGTCATGCATGGCCGTTGACACAAAGAAGGGAACGGATTCGCCATGGCGATGATGGGAAGTATCGATAATAGGAATCGTGACCTTGAAGTTTGTGTTGCTTCTCGGCGACTTGTCGCTCAAGGGCAGATTTGTGCCGCCCTCAGTCCTTGTGGGCTTCCATTTGTTGTTGAGGCTAGCGTTGTGCAACTTCGGTCTGCAACGGTCGCCAGCCAACAAGTGGAAGATCACTCAGTGCCGGGGAATGCTTTCTTATCGAGCTGACCTTGTCGTATCGCGCTCGCGCTCGAGCTCTGGTCATGCGTCTGCAAGCGCCGGCTCCCCAGGTCGAGACTGAAATGAAGTTCACTCCCATACGAAGTCATCAGGCTTCTCGACTTGATTGAGGCCTCTGAGCAGCTGCTCACCAGCGCCGATCCTGCGTGCCGTCGCTTTCTTCTGACCCAGCAACCAAGATAACCAGCCGCCGGTTATATTACATGACGATGCTACACAGTCCAGCGGTCTGGCGATGGGAACCGAACGCAACATCGCACATATATACCCACCTAGGCAGTTTGTAATCCAGCGGACCCCCACTCCCGGCTCGTGGCATCAGTTCGCGTGCTGTGGCCCATAGTGCAGATCGCTTCCCGGGGATCTTGCACGGACATATTATGAGCCACCTTCGCGCGCGAGACTGACTCAGGTATCTCATAGGCTTCGCTTCCGGCTATGGCGATGAGAGGGTAGATGTTGAGGAGGTGCCATGGCGCTCTTCAGAGGATCGCTTACACGCAACCAGGCGATCGGGAAAGGACAATACCAACCACGTTGGGTATATACCGATGACTCCAAGGTCGCAATCCAATTTTCTGATAACCGAGTGGATAATTCGTACCATGGAGACCGTGGGTCGCTGCAAGCCCACAGAGCGCTTCAGACTTGGGCATCGTCCGTGATAAGGCCAGCCCGTGTTGCAAGCCGCATGCGCATAGTGGAGCTGACGAGGAAACAGCTTTGATCCCGAGGTTCCGTTGATGCCGAAGGAGAGAAATCTTCAACAGAGTCAGGACCAGGTTGAGGGCCTGATCGGCTCGCCATCGTGCTGTGTCATGAAGAGCCAAGACCGCTCTCAGGACTCCTGTCACGTACCCCGAAAATGCCGCACCAGATAGTATAAACTCGAGGCGCCTTTCCCTTCTGGGCACCAATTTGTGCGGTACAAAGGGGAAGTGGGCCCTTCATGGTGCCGCATTGGTGAAAATATGTACCTCGACTCCACCCTCGCTTCGTTCCCTACAATAGGCTTGATCGCCAAGTGATTTCGCCAAGAAGGGCCTCTTCATGGTGAATTTCTTGGCCGATTTTGGCCCTGAAGGCTCACCATGAAGAGCTCCCACCACAACTCCCACCAAATTTTCACAGCCTACCCTAACCCTCACCACTTAACCCACCCAACTCTACCCCTGACGCACCAAGCCCTCGACCCACAAGTACAAGGCAGCCACCCCACTTGCCGCACACAGTACTGTAATGCAGGCCACACAATGTAGCTTTTTGCTCTTCATGGCACAGCACGGTGGCGGGCCGATCAGGCCCTGAGAAGAAACTGAAGACGGGAGGTTCATGTGAAAATGCCCAGGCGTGCCAGGTGACCCCCACAAAAGCAGAACACTCACTGTCCAATGAGCGTGTCTGCTCCTTCCCCAGTTTCCGTGCCGCGGCACCGTGTCACGGTGAGGCACAGTGGAGAGGCAGGAACGTCCCGCGGCTCGAGTTTTCCTCCAATGTCAGCTTCAGTTCAGGCTTCGACTGTGAGTACCTACCGCCCGCCCTGTACTGTAGCTGCACTGGCCTTCAGGTTGCCTCGCGCACTTTCAGGTTTCCAGTCGTCAGTGCATGGGACGGGAACTTCTTGTCAGCTCCGAGTCCTTCGGACGATGGAGTCCACTCTGCAAAATCGCGCCGTCTTCCTGCAATCGGAGACCCCGCCGGCTCCAGCCAGTTCTTATCTCTTGCACAAGACCCATGTTTGCATTCAGGCACTCTTTTTTCCGCGCCGCCAACTTTCCGCGAGGAACTGAATCGGATGAACACCGTGCTCGCCACAACTCATGGGACCCCCAAGAGTGTTTACAGACAAAGCGGCGTCGGCAGGCTGGTGCTAATTGCGCTTTGAATCCAAGTTTTGCCGTCGTTTCCATCAGTCCAGTGCAGGTGTATGTACATACATTTGTGGTAATCTTTGTGTACCTAGTCTGTTGCTGCTGTCCGACTGCGTTCCTGATTCACTCCGCGCACTTGTTCCGACTCTACCGTCCCACACTTTGCGCCATCGGCCAGCCCTGGTCGAGTGGCCAGGGCAGGGTTCCGTTGATGAACGGGGTGTGGGACTGGACAGCCCTCGCTCGCTGCGCACCAACCCCGTCCACCTGCCGCCGCCCCAATTCCGGCCGTTGCACCACTCCAGGCCCAGGGCCGCCTGCAACCCCGGAGCCACTCGCACTTGGAGTTGGGGGAAGCCATGGAAGGGTACATGAGTGTACATGTACCTTGCCCGGGAAAGGGGGGACTCGCCTGTGGGTTCCTGTCGCTGGTCGTCGGTAGGAAACAGCCGTCCTGAATAAAACAAGGCCCTCCTGCCCGTGGATCGCCCGCCTGGCGCAGCTGCAGTTCCTTCCTGCCTCCCTCTCTTCCCCCCCGGTTTCATTGTTACTCCCCAAGTGCTATGGGGCTCGAGTCTTGCCATATTACCGGCGATTTACCCAGACCAGTCAGCTGCTACGCATTTGAGGCCAGACCGTGTCTTGGATAGTATTCACTCTGTCGCTCCGTTACGCCGGATTTGCCCTTCCCACAACACTGGGAAGTTCGGAAACTATCCCCGCGGAAGCGACGTTGTCCGACGTAATACTTTAACCGCCGGGCCTCGCCGGCGTCTACAGGATGACTGCCCCGATCAGCACGCCGGCGACCGCGACGGCGAAGGATGCCGCCTCAGCCAGGAAGCGGCGGAGAAGAGCTCCCGCTGGTGGAGCTGCAGACGACTGCTTTACCTGTGCTAAGCGGAATGTGAAGTGTGACCGGAGGAGGCCTTACTGCTCGCAGTGCTTGGAAATTGGCAATGAGTGCTCTGGCTACAAGACGCAGCTGACATGGGGCGTCGGCGTGGCGAGTCGGGGCAAGCTACGCGGGCTCTCCCTTCCCATCGCGAAGGCGCCGCCTGTCAGCTCGGGCAAGACGACGGTCAAGTCGCCGACCACGGCACGGGCCCGGACCGGCTCGGTCGCCTCGACAGGTCAATGGACGGAAGAGCAGCAGGATGACCGGGCTAACAAGGAAGAGGCGGAAGCAGGCGTCAAGCTGGAAAATGCCCGCAAGCGAAATCTATCGGTGGCGCTACCAACACCGGCACCATTCCACCCGCCCTACGACATGTCACACTTATCTCCGACGGAGGCGGCGCCGCCAGGTTGGACTCACATCCCTTTTTCGTCGAGCATGACCGCGAACGATGTGTCGAGGTTCGCGCCGGGGCCACTCCAGATCCCGGTTTCGTCGTCTGCGGACATGATGCGGCGGGATATGATCCAGACGCCGATCGACACGATGAGCGACGTGGACTACATGTCCCCCCTTGGCCACTCGTTCCCAAGAGAAGACGTTCCTTCCTTCATCCACAGCCCGGTCGTCTACGAAGGGTTTCCCGGCCACACTTCGCCAGGTCCGCAGAGCCCGGTCGCCGCCATGATGATTGAGCACACTCGGGCACCAGCCTCATGTCCCAGCCTCGTTTACACCCCGTCAGAACCCGCCTCGAGCCTTCATTCTCATCTCTCTCACATAGACAGCTTGGAAGCGCAATACAGCCGCAAATTGCCTCACGACTGTGATGTCCTGGGTGAGTTATACTACTCCAAGCGGCCATGCAACCGACGCTAACCTCCAGACGCAAGGCCCAGGCACACCTGATTTGGACACGTACAGTTCGAGCGCTCAGTCTCACGGCGCATTCTGGACAGCGTCGAGTGCCGACGACGAGTCGTCAGCGTCTCAGAGCGTTCCGGAGAGGAATCCAGCACCATGGCCCGGTTCGTTTCCCTCGCAGCCACCGTCACCGGTCCTGCAAGTGAGCTCGGATCTCATCACCAAAATGCCGTTCTTCCTGGACTACTATGAGAAGACCATGTGTCCCAGCATGGTCTTCATCGACGGGTCCAACAACCCCTTCAGGGAACACATTCTTCGGCTCGGCACCAGCAGCAGGAGCTTACAGCACGCCATCTGCGCACTGGCGGCTTGTAATCTGAGAATGAAGAGAAGGCTTAGTCTGGGTCATCACGGCAGGGATGTTGGGGAGAGGCGATTAGACATGAGCCCGATTGACAGCGGATCCAACGTCCAACCCAGTGACCAGTCCCTCGCGGAGGAATATCAGCACCGGAATTTGGCCGTTCGTCTACTGAACGAACAGCTAAATGACCCGGAAAAATCGACACACGACTCCGTTCTGGCCACAATATTGATATTATGTCACTACCGGATGGCCGAGTCGGGCGTGGCAAAGTTTCAAACGCAATTCGCGGGTGTGAAGAAGATTCTGGGGCTGAGACGGATGTCGCCGTACCCTCCTTCGAGAGACTCAGCATGGATGGAGGCCTTATTTACTTACTTTGATGCCATATCCGCGAGTGTCAACGACAGGGAACCCCAACTTACCACCTCCTTTTACGGCGTCCCACCGGACGCGCATCTATTGCCACCTGGCGCTGAAAACCTGGTCGGCTGTGACCGGGAATTGTTCAAGACCATCAGCAAGCTGGGCCGACTAAACCTCCTATCCCAACACCGCCCCGTACAACATATCCTCACATCGTCTCCGCTGCCTCGAGTCACCGCCTCCTCTCGATCAGCGTCGCCTCTGAACACCGCGTTTAAGCCGCCCTCTCTACTCAGCGGGCAAGACCACCATCACCACAGCATATTCGGCGGCCCACCGCACCCTATCAACAGCAGCGTCCGATTCGACGGTAATGGTTTCGGCTCGGCGACCCTCGAAGCCGAGGACATGCTCAGTCCAACGCACATCCACTCTTCGACCCCTTACGACGATCCCCGCACGATGTTCTGGCGTGAATGGAAGGAAGCCCGCCTGGCACTCCAATCCTGGGAGTTCGACTCGGCCCGCGTCCGCGCCTCGCTCACCGCCCGCTCCCCACCAACTTCGCCGTCATCTCCTTCCCCAATTCCAATATCAAACTCGGCCCCGACGAGCGCCCAGGTCCGCGACCTCAGCTCCCTGAGCGAAGCCTTCCGGTACGCCGCGCTGCTCTACACGGAACGCCTCGCCAGTCCCAACGTGCCCTCGAACCACAACAACTTCCGAAACCTGGTCAGCCAAGTCGTCTACTACGCCACCAGCCTCGAGTCGGGCAGCGCGGCGGAAAAGTTCCTGCTCTGGCCCCTGTTTGTGGCGGGGAGCGAGTGCGTGAACGAGCTGCAGCAGAACATTTTGCGGTCCAAGTGCAGGGAGATCATGGCACGCAGCGGGTACATGAACAACCTGGCCGCGCTCGAGGTTTTGGAGAGGCTGTGGGCTGGTGAAGGGTGGAAGGAAGACACGATGAGGAATTCTCATCAGGGAAGGATGCTTGGCAGTGGAAAGGGAGGGCCGTTCAATTGGATGAGGTGCATTGGAGGTCCCGGCGTGGAGGTTGAGTGGATTATGTTTTGATGATGATGGTGGGATAATGAAGCAAGGGAATGGTTTTGGGGATAGACGATGCGATGCTCGTTGAATCGGGAGCGGTTTAGAAGCTGCGGCTTTGGGCGGGGGGTTGCTCTCATCTCTGTGTTGGCTGGGTTTGTCGTTCAAGAGGAGGAGCGGAGCGGGATATCTCTCATGGCTTCTCTTGTCCATATCACGTCGGATGTCAGAGATGTCTACGGGTGACGGGGTTTGTCTTTTCCTTTTTTTGTATGTACATGTACGCATACCCTGGATAGTTAGGCACGGCGCATTTGCTGGGCGCGGAGGTAGGTATCTAGGTCCATCCATAGTTCATAGTGTCTAGCCACTTACGAAGGCAGGTTCCTCAGGAACAGGAAGAACACGTCCCTGATCGCACTCCATCCATCATCCGATTGGCGCCGATGTTTTGTTGCCAGTGATTACCCGGGTCAAGCAAAGGTGGGACAAACTTCGATCAAGACAATCCCAACCAACCTGTTGTGTTCTCCCAACAACCAGGTGGAACCCGTCGGCCTCTTTCCCCAGTTTTCTCACAGCCAGCAAAATTCTCAAGTACCGGCTGGTACCGATATCGAATGTCAGGCACCGTGCTGTAGCCCGAACGGGGAATCTAGCCCGGACGGGAAAGGCTTCTGGGGAGGCCATCCGAGATGGACCCCCTGTGCTATGTCCCAACGTCTCATGGAGCTTCCCGGAATGTGGTGTTGCCGATATCTACATGCCTGCTTCGGTCAAGCAGAACCCCCGAACGGATATACTTTAGATATGAGCTACATGTACACTAGTTACCGAGGCAGCACTGTCGGCCGCCTAGCAACCGCTTAGGCAAAGCAAACAGGCGAGAAGCCGGACTTTGTCAACCAGGTACACAGTGAGGGGGGAATGGTTGGGTGGATGGATGGAACGGAAAATCGCGGCCGTGATGGATCGAGACTATCGATTTTGATCGACATTCAATAGTGTGTGAAGGAGCAGAACGGCCTTCTAGAAGGTGTCTCGAAGGTTAGGTGGTTCTCCAGGGCAGCTCAAGTTTGCTCAACGCACGGATGCGGCCGCCACACCCGACACTCTCTTCGGCATGCTGTACACTACCAAGGTGTGCACCTCCTTCGGCATGCTCAACTTGGCAGGTAACTTAGCTACCGGAGCAGGTACGTAAGAGGTGGGCCGTCAGATAGAGGTGCCAGCAAAGCGGACATCCCTGGATGGCAACTTCCGACTGCAGGTGCGTTGCGCGAAGAGAGGGGAGGTGTTGTTGTTGGTGTAAATGCAGATGCAAGCAGATTCGGATGCAGCATGGCGCTGTCTGTGCTAAGCTTAGTAGGAAGGAAGGAAATTTAGTTGTTGTATGTACTGTACCTAAGGTACGGTAGCTAGTGGTTGTGTGGGAAACGCGGGGTTGATATCTCGTCTCTCTCTCGGCTTGGAGCGGAATGGAGGGGTTGTCGTCAGCTTCGGCTGCCGCCATCTCGCGTCCTGCCCTCGGGATGGGATGAAGTTGCGATGCTCTGCGAAGACATGAGGACGAACCGTGAGCGTAGGGGAGGGAGTTGTTGGGCAGCTCTCCCGTGTCTGAAGTGGGATGTTGTTGGATGCTTGATTACAATCACAGCATGGCTCACCTTAGATCACAATCAATGATATGGCTTCGACCCTGACACTTGGTCAGGTCGCGATCAGACGAGTTTCTGCTAGCATAGGTGAGAATTCGCTGTATCCTACGCGAGTTTCGTATCCTACGCGAGTTTCAAACCACAACAAAGAGCCAGGTGATCTCTCATGAGAGACCGACAGATTGGGTGAGGACTCAACTCAGCGGTCGAGAATTGGGGCTGCCAAGCAGCTGCCTAACACCTGCCGGTCGCTGTGTCCGATAAGCATAGAACCCCACTAAAACCTCCTGTCTTATCAGGCAATGTCTAGGAAATTTTGGAGTCGCAGCATCGCAGGCAGTTTGAGCTTGCTGTCCCCGACGCCAATACAGCAAAGAAACACCAGCCCGTATCTCGCGCAATGGGTCGCGAATTACAAAAGCGCAAGCGGCGCTCGTCGCGCCCGAAGGTTACGATGCCCAACCGGCGCAAGAAGACGCTCAATCCCCTGGGCAACGGCATCATCGCCAAGAGCTGGTCCGTCTTCATGTCCTCCTTGCTCCCCTTCCTCGTGCTCTTATCCTGACCTTATGAAACCCCCAGGAACAAGAAGGAAACCCTATTTCAAAACTACAGCCGCCTCGGCCTGGTCGCCAAGCTAGGCAAAACCACAGGCGGCATCCTGCCCACCAACAAATCCGTCATCTCCACCACCTCGCGCGACCCCCTCGCCGTCAAGTCCGCCGATCAAGGCCTATTACAGGTCCAAGAAGTAAAAGTCGAGCGCGACGCCTCGGGGCGGATCACGCGGGTCCTACGCGACAGCAACCCGCTCAACGACCCGCTGAACGAACTGGATTCCGACTCGGAGCAGCAACAGGAGGCAGAAAAGCAGAGGCAAAGGCAGAGGAACTACGAAGAATGGAGCGGCTTCGAAGGGGACAAGGACGGCAGTGGAAAGCCTGAAGTGCTCCGCGCGCTGGAACGTGAGGCCAGCCGGCCGACCGAGAAGCACGAGCGGCATGCGAGCGAGCGGGAGATCGAGTGGCTGCGGCGCTTGGTCGACCGGCACGGGGACGACACGGCGGCGATGGCGAGGGACATGAAGCTCAATCCGATGCAGCAGACTGCGGCGGATATCAGGAGGAGATTGAAGAAGGCCGGTTTGTTGGCTGCATAAGGGTGCGGAATGTTGAGCCTGGAGAATGGGGAATTGGGGCACGCTTTAGTTCGGCCTGGTACATGAACAGAGTTGGGTGATTGAAACGTGGAAGCAGATAGAACATGGCCCGGCTTTTTTGCAAAGAGGAAGGGCAGGCGTCAAATGCAACCTGCAGAAGGGGAAGTAGCGTTTAGTCTTTACCCATATAACCGGCGTTTGGCGTTACATAAAAGGGGGAAGTGTAAACAAGGAACCGGTCCTACGATTCAAACTAGGTATCAGATGTTATGGAAAATCTGAACAAAATCCGGATGTTCATGGTATCTCTTTGTGATCTACCCTCTACGACGCCGCCAACACCAGAGAAAGCTAAGCAAATCCAACGCTGTCCGTAAATGCCCCGACCAAGCGAGGAATAATAAGCCCGGATATTACACCAGCCCATCCATATACGTACCCGGTTTACAAGCCACGAGAATTCCTCCAACCCGAGATCCACCTTTCAACCGTTCGACCTCGGAACAACTCGCTCTCACTGTCAACATCTCTCATGAAATTCGGTCATAGGCCGCCGCAGGAAACCTTGCGGGCCTTGAATCATCCCCGTACAGGTCCGTCGGTGCGGGCGTCGTCGTGTAACGGCTCCCCGCAGCAGAGACTCTCCCGGAGTGATATTCGGTGTCGTTATCAAACATGTTCCCCTCGTTTTGGCGGAACGGGTTGTCCTGGTACCCGCTGACCGTGCTGCCACCTCCAACCTGACTAGCGGCCCCGGTGTAGGGGTCAGAGTAGTCGGACTGCGGAGCGGGACCGCCGTAGTGGGATCCGTCATGGTCGTGATCGTCGTGGTCGTGGTCGTGGTCGTGGTCGTTCATGTTGACGGGTGCATAGGCTTCCTCGTCGTGCGGAGCCAGCGAGAATGCGGCCTTGTCCGGGTCGATGTTTTGGCTGTTGAGCTGACCGCGGTCGTATCCCGGCAGGCGGTGGTTCCATTGATAGTACTTGAGAGTCCAGACGCTGAGGAAGGTTGTCACGCCGAAGAAGAGACTGCGGGGGAGGGTTTTGTTAGTCCTCGGCGGGGTCGGTAAAGAGGAGAAGAAGAAGGCTTGAGGACGTACAAGACGAAAAAGGCCATCCCGACAACGGCCTTGCTGATGCTGCAAGCTGTACCGCACTGGTTGGCGGTGTTATAGGCGGCCTGGGTCGCAAAGGCCGAGAGCCAGATGACGGTGAAAACAGCGTCGACAGTGAGCATTGCATGCGGCTGAGCAATCTTTCGAGTTCGCGGAAAGCGCGGGGCCATCATCAGGTAGATCCAAGCCGGTACTGAGAGGAGGAACTGGGGTAACAATCAGTGGTCCATGCGCTGGGTTCGAAGAGCGTTGTGAGGGTGCCCATACCACCGCGAAGGTCCAGCCATTGTTGCCCACGATCTTCGACTTGTCTGCTCGGAAAACGGCAATCTCGAGGGCCCATGACACGAAGCCGAAGAGTATCTGGAGTGAATGAAAGACCAACTTGAACGTCGGGATGCGCTCGGGGTCCAGTTCGAGGTCCTCCCACATCTTGCTCGATTGTTTAGCAGGCCTCAGGTGTCTCCTGACTCAGAAACGAACGTTCGGCTAGGCCTCAAATGTTGACCCCTAACGGTTCGCGGCGCTAGGGCAACGGTGGGACTTGAATGGTCGAAACTCGGCAGGGCACAAGGGAGATGTACAACAAAAGCTGAGAACGAGGGGCTAACAAGGACAAAAAACCACTGTACCGGCTCAAGAAAGGACGAAACAGAGACGCGCTGTTCTGATTCAAAAAGGCTCAGCTCGCAGGTTTTCCATCACAGGAGAATGGATCCCAACACAGCCGCTGTGCTTTGCCTGGACGACGACTGGGAGCCTCGTTCTTGGCAAATCGTACAGAACAGAGCCACGGGAATGACGACTACGGGGCGCAGCTAACCAATCCGCATTCTTGATTTTAAGCAGTCGGTGGGTCCCTGCTCTGCCCATGCATATCGTCGCAATCGTTCCCAGTTTTGACACATCACACTTCAACAAAGAGGTTCAGTTGGCATCGAAACAGATTTTCAACATCTCTTGCTGGAGGGAATAAGCTTTCAACATTGTTTATATGCCGACAATCACAAATCGCTCTGTCTGTCAGGGGGGCAAGTCTGATGCAGATCTAACAAACAAGCGCGACATGAATCAATCCAAGACTTGCCCGCACGTTTGGGCTCGCGGCCTGCAATTTCGGGCCAGATTTCAACTGCCGGCCCGCATGCTCCCCTGCGCTGCCGTCGAGCAGCATCCAAACCCGACGAGCTTAGACCAAGGTTGGATCTTCTTCAGAGGAAGCAGGTTTTTGCGCACAACTTGCTCAGTTGCACGAGGACGCAGAATTGCTTATTGAGACAGGAGCTGTCTAACACAGTCGCTTCAGCTGTATGGTACGTACCTCAGACAAAAATAGCAATCTATCGGGCCCCGCTGTGGGTCCATACTCGGCATCCGGTCCCGAATCGGCCCGGCGAATGCCGGCGATGACTGGCAATGCCGCCATTGCTTTATGGAGGGTTACAACCGAGAGTGCCGGTTGTGGCATGTTCAAGCCCCAATGCTTTGCCCTGTGGCCGGCGCAGCCTATTGCTGACAGCTTAGCGTCTTGTCGAGGCTTGCGCTGGTAACAGAAGTAGAATCTCAAATCCCGGCTGTCATATAGGCAAGCACGCGAGTCTGTGTCTGGAGACGACGGTCGAGTTTTTCTTCGACTCTCTTCGGGTACGCGGGGACGTGATGTAAGCAAACATCGGCCGAACTGCAGGATACGGAATCCCGGGCTGCTGTATTATGAGGACTGGTGTGGAGGTATGTGAGGGCGATAGATGAACTTCTGTCGGGAGATGGTGCTCTAATTGCGGCAGTAGTTATCGCAAATCCAGGGACACCTGCGCTTAAGGCCTGCTGCACTAAAGAATAGCGATGGAAGACGATGCAGCGTCGTACGGAAAGAACTCAAAACACTTGGCTCAGGTACCCACGCAGCATCACACTTGTTGCTTTCTTGTACACCGGGCCAGCAAGCTGTACTACTAGTAGTATCGCCTCGACGCTGGTTGGTGTCCTCCATCTTCACCTCAAACTTCCGTTGTCCACATGCAAACATAACGCTCAATCGCCTCAGTCCCTCACGTCAGGCGCTCGATATCAGGGATTGAAATTGCTGGTATCGTCTTGGGGAGCTTCCCCATCCTCCTCAAATGCCTCAACCGCTATCGGGAGGGCCTCGAGCCTCTCGAAGAGTGGTGGAACTTTCGCACCCATTTTGTTGCGTTCGTCGACGACATCAGACATCAGATGATGCGATACAACGAGAACCTGATCCGCTTGCTCGGCCCCATCATTGCCGACAGCAATGACCTCGCTGGCTTTATTTGCAACACAGCAGACCAGCGTTGGCACGACGGCAACCTCGAGGTCCCGTTGAGGCATAGGTTGGGAAGCGAATACGGCAGGTTTTCCGCATCGTTGGCAGGATGCGCGAAGTAGTGGCTGATCTGGAAATACTCCTTCAGATCGATGATGAAAATGGACGTGCTCCAGTGTATCTTACTACCCAGTCCTAAACCTACCATACACGTTGCTCCTTCAAACTTATTGAAAGGGTGATAGACGTTGTTGATGAGCTCACCGCAAGCAAAGCCCTGGCAGTGGCACTTCAAACGGGCGCGAATCAGCTTCTCCGAAGCGAAGCACAGGAATGTCCGCAAGTTGGCAGCATACAATCAAGAGCTACATGAGATCCTAGGGTACAGCGAGCGCGTGATCTCCGTGAGTGTTGCCGAGAAACGAGAGTCTTTAGACTCAGAGCTCGCTGAATCCAATTCTCGCCGGCATGAAACTACGCCGCCGGTTGGAGTACGCAAGAGCATTCGCCAGCAAGCCTGCGGTATCTACAACAGCCTGAAGCGACGGTGGAGGCATGACGGCAACTGTCCGCCCCAAGATCATGAAGTTCATCCCAACCTAAGCGCCGTAGCCGTTTCCGTCAACGTGGACGTACTCTTCATCTTGGGCGGCGTCTCGGGAATGCCTCCACCAACGCTGCAACAGTTTCAAAGCAGTGCACCAAGCGAGGCCGCGCCAGCAACGGCGACAGACATCAGCCCTGCTCAGAAGAAGTCAGCCTTGCTCGCCAGCGTTCAGCAGACGCTGATCGCGCAGAATAATGCGGTGGCGAGAAAGGAGAAGCTTAGGAGTTCGCCATCGCTAAAGTTACAGGCGAGCCTCCCGTCTTTGAAGACATGGCCTTCCTTCACAGTCGGCCACCAGTAAGAGGTGGATCAATCATCCCAGAGCGAGCGTAAATGACCCGGGCCCCAAGGGCTTAAGAAAACAAAAAATAGGAAAAGAAAAGGAAAGGAGCAGGAGTATGATCGCACAGAGCGGCGTAAATGTTACTTACGTTTTGGGGGTTGCCCGATTGCTCTTTTGCTGAAGGTCTTGCTTGTTGAGGGATGTAAGGTTCCGCAGCACGGATCGATGGGGGGCATAATCTATCCATCTAACCTCTGGTGGCCGACTCTCAAGGGTCGCGACAAGTGGTGCCACGTTAAGGGTACTTTACACACATCCGGGCCAAGGATCAATGTGAGAATCGATTATAACACGTTCGATCGGGTCTCAGGTCAGTGCCCGCTCTCATAGAGACAAAAGCTAGGCTGGGGGTTGTAGCAGATGTTGTGGGATTACAAGACTAATGTGGGTGGAGGCTAAGATAGGTAGGCCATTACAGATACTGGGAGGTAGGTATGTTAACACTAGTACTAATAAGTGTCCCGTACACTTATAGTATGATCCCAAAATACTACCTGGTATAACCAGAGGAAGTTTCGGCCACTCGGCGGCTATGCCGATGACGCCATCCTCCAGGCCCACCAGCCGCCATAGGCCAGCACGGCAGTTCCCGTCAGAATACCGACCCAGACCATCGAAGCCTTCATGAAGATGTCCTTGGACAGCTGCTTGACAGCCTCCGCATCGTTGGCTCGCGGGAACGGCTCGTTCGGCACCGGCTTGTTGAGAATGCGGCACAGAGGCTCCCACCCGTCCTTGAGCTCGATGACATGGAACTGCTCGGCCGGTGTGATGTCTCTCACCCAGTTGTTGTGCTCTTCCAGGGATTCTAGCAAATGTTAGCCGCCCTTGCTCTCTTCCGATGACCTGGACTGAAAACTTACGGGGGGATAGTTCCGACCACCCTAGCTCACGCGCTCGTTCACGCGCCCTGATAAGTTCCTTGGAGTTAATACGGCAATATCTCAGGAACTTAGAAGGGGGTCAGTTTCAACGTACACATCGGAAATCTGGTCGATGACGGGGGAAAACCACCGCCAGCCGGGACACGGAGCAAGCAGGTAGCGGAGCCACCATGGTGTCGCTTGCTGTACGATGAGGCGTATGCTGGCATACCATCGCTCCTTGTCCCGGTTGACCACGATGACCTGAGCGTCCGGGTAGAGCTCCCGCAGCTCTGGGATCAGGGAGTTGCCCGGCACGTCCGTGATGGCCACGAAGCCGGCCGTTGCCTCGCGCAGCAACTTGAACATCCGGGGCTTGTCGCCAGCCTTTCGCGCTTCAAAGATTTCGTGCCAGAGCTTGACATATGCTAACAATTTTGGGGGTTATCTCAGTAATCAATCCAGTGGCACACGCACTCAGCTCAGGCCTTGAAACTCTTCGCTGAATCCCCTCCACTCCCAGACGGCCGAGAGACAGCGGGGCTTGGGGCGTGTCTCTTACCATCCTCCCTTCCAATTAATTGGGTACCGCCATGCATCACCGGGCCGTCGAGGAGTTTCTCCAGTGCCAGCGACAGAGAAACCGTTCCTGTACGTGAATAGGCGCCTGAGATGACCTCCAGTTTCCTGGACCGGTCCCTGGGAACCGACGGTACTCCTCCCATGTTGGCGGACCACTCGCTTCTCTATGATCTGGACTCCTTTTCTGGCGCTCGGTTGTATTCAAAGGAGGTCTCCGGTTTGGGCTAGAGATACTAGTCCTTAACAAGGGCAAGTTGAAGTTGTGATAATACGCCAAAGGAGTCAGACGACAGAGAGACTTCTCTTTCCAAGCTGAATCCCTCTGCTTATCTTTCATTCAATCAATGAAAATCCCACGCAGTGCTGCCTGCTGTCAGCAATCACCAAGCAAGCAAGGGGGGGGGAAACGGCTCCAATCGGCTATTTGAGCCGCTGACCCGCCGCAGAGGTCCCATGCTAGTTCATCCTTAATCCAATCGGTGGCGACGTTACTATTCCATAGTAAGTTAATCACACAACCATCTAGGTTGAGGTTCCCGACGGGGACCCGAATGGGCTGATGTCACCGGCGCCCCTACTTACACGTGTACACTACAGAGGCCCAGAGGAGAGACAGTTGACAACTATCGATTGCAATTCCCTACCTACTGCGTACCTATATAGCCTATTAGACAGTTAGTGACAACACAAATAAGTAGCCTCTGGAAGGATTCTGAGACAAAGAAAAATTACCAATGGCTTGATATGCTATATTTGCATTTGTGAAGAGGCTCGCCATTAGTTGATTTGGTAGCGGCACCGGAGCCGGACCGCCCGTTTAGCCTCTGAATGCAGCAGGAGTTGAGAAACCTCGAATACCATCGCATACATATGTATATGGGAGTCTGTGTTAGTTTAAGGTCTAAGTTGTTGATGTTGTCATTTTCTCTATTGAGCACGCAATCGGCAACAGCCTTAGTAATATCTGAAAACATAGATAAAAGCCTAAATGGCAGGACAGTCCAACCGCCGGCTGGTGTTCTTTAAGAGAAAAAGGGCATGTCAAACGATGGCGAAAATAAAATGCGGCAGATGCCGCAAACTAGGAGTCTCAACTTACTATGATGGCGGTCTCGCTGAATTACGATGCCAGTGATCAGCTGCGAATGGCGAGTCAAGAAATCAATCCTGGAACATACGCCACTTGACCATCCTCTCCCTCAAATCCAACACCTTCTCACCATCCACCCTGAATGTCCCGTCCCCGCGATGATGGAACATCCCCGTCCCGTGCCCGTTCACCATCCTGTCCTCATTCACCCACGCCGCCACAACCTTCAGCACCCACAGATTATACCTCTCCACCATCGTATCATCCTCCACCACACATTCCACATTCGCGATAATCCCTTCCTTCTCCTCCGAGTCCTCCCCGGTACCAGCACCGGTAGCCACAAGCGGCGCCCCAACCTTACGCGCCGGAACCGCCTTTAGTCCGAACCTCTCATATTTGTTCTTCGCCCGAGTGTTACTATTACTACTCCCATCATCGGGACCAAAATCGTCGGCACTGCAATTCCCAATATCCACCGCCACCTCTGCCATGTCAACGCTCGGCACAGCCAGCACACATTCCCGGCTGGCCTTTAGCCGCGCGTAGGTAGCGTCCCACGGCCCGATGCAGACGGCGATTAAAGGCGGCGAGGAGTGCTGCAGCATCATGTGGAAGCCGATGGTCATGAGGTTGATGTCGTTGGGATCCTGATGGGAGTCTGATGAAGGTGAAGGAGGAGGGCCGGTTGAGACGAGGAGGACGGGGCCGGGCTCGATGAGGCGGTAGACTTTGGATGGCGGGTAAGGGGTGAAGGGGTTTTTCATTATAGGATTGGACTGCTTTTGGGAGGATGGGATGGTGTCTGTTTCTGAGGGTTTGGGTTGGGTTAATGTGGTTTTGGTGCGCTTGGATTTTGGTGCCTCGTGCGTGGAAGCGGCGCGGGCGGGATTTGCTTTCCGCTTCTTGGCTGGCATTGTTGGTGTTGGTAGGTCGAGCGGACTGACTGATTGTTCAGGTTGGTGGATTGTTCGTGAACTGGTGAAATGATATGATAAAGTGTTGCAGTTGTGATGCCGGTGAAAAAGGGTGGGGATGTTGGTGCGGCATGCAAGCAAGGGTCGAAACTTGGAAAGTCGTCAAGGCACGAGGTGCCCTAAGACCATATCCTCAAAAGGCAATTGTTATAGCCACGGAACGGACACCCATCAACAGAGCGGCCAGCATTGCATGCCAGCTGCAGTCATTGGCGTAAATTCCCATTCCAGGTTCCTTCCAACAGCTCCGACGCCCTGCTTTACCGAACAAGTAGGTACCTGAAGGCGACTCGAAAAGAGAGGCAGAATAAGGACAAAAGAAAAGTAGGATACCTGAAGCAGAGCTACCTTCCTGAGCTGGACTGGTACAAGTTGTAGCATTGCACAGATACACATGAGAACCAAACCCAACTTGACTCGCTCCTCCCGCCATCATGATATCATCAACATGTGATGTCCTGTCCTTCGTTCCGACCTTTTGTCAGCAACACCGTCCGAACTCAACCAATGCCAAGACCCTCGGAGGAGCTCAGATGCGACTATCACTAATAGTCCATCGGAGCATCTGTGAGCGTGACACTGTGTTGTGGGTGGTGCCCCTGCTGCTGCTGCTGCTGCTGCTGCTCCTGCTTTCCGCTGCTCGTACGTTGATGGTTCTGCGGCGGCGGGGTCGCCGTCCTCGCCGTGGCAGACGCAGGCGTCACTCGCCGGCCAGCAGAAAAGCGCGCACCGCTCCGGCCCAGACTGTTCCGCTTCTCGACCTTGCTCTCCTGCTCCACCTTGGCCAGCTGCGGATCTGCCGCAGGGGCAGCGGCCGCAGCGTTCGCTGCCGCCACCGACGCAACTCCGTTCATGATGAAGTTGCCGTCCGCAGGGTGGCTCAGGCCCATGCTAGCATCCGACTCGCCTGGGACCTCGAGACTCGTCCTCTTGGGCAGCTGCGGGCCCAGGCTCCCCCGCTTTCTCTGCTGCGGGCTGGTAGGGCTCGTGACATTACCGGTTGAGATGGGGAATCGTGTCTCGGGCCCGCCTACACTCCTGTCCCGGCGGTGGGAGGCGCGGGGGCTGGGCGCAGGGGATGTCGCTCGGCTCCGGCTGCCGCTGGCCTTCTCAAGGAGTGCCCGGTTGCGCTCCTCCATGTGCGCCCTGCGGTTGCTCTCGTCGGTGGAGATGGCCCGTGGCCGGTTCTGGTTACCCTTAACGGAGCCAGAGGAGTTCATGGTCGATAGGCGCTTCAGCTCGCTGAAGATGGCGTCCTTGTGCGCAAAGAGATCGCGGACCAGGCGGTAGGCGTGTTTCTCCTCCATCGTGAGCGATGTCTCGGTGCGCGGCCGCAGAATGCAGGGAGCAAGCATGGTTGCCAGCTTGGAGACGTACTCCTCGTCGGCTGATGTGAGGTCGATCAAGCGCGTGAAATGGTTCATGCACGCATCCAGCGTCGCAATGTTCGTAAGACGCAGCTGGGAGAGTGTCTGCTGCAACACGGGAATGCGAGCAGCATCACCACCGTCGGCTGTTGGAGTGGTGTAGATGGTCCTGATGATTTCATAGACGTGAGACGAGACAAGGGAATCTGCATGCCCGTTAGCGCGAAGTTATGGCTTGGAGAGGGTCACCAGTTGATGGGACGTACCCGGAAGTTCAAGGAGGTAAAGCTTTAGGAGGCTCGCAACGGTGGGTATATCAAATTCAGCAAATGTCTCAAGCGCAGGCGGCTTCCCGTTGTTGACCTTGGATCTCAGCTTATGCGTCTGAGCAAGCGGGACCTCAACCAGCCACACCCCCCTCCGGGCCTCGTCGCCCTCGAGATCAGGGTAGTGGTGATCCAGGTAGGTAAGAAGCGTGGTGATGATGATGGGTACCCGCTTCCGGTCGGCCCTGGCGCGGGCCTCAAGATCCACGCCAAAGGTCTGGTCGTCTACCTTATTGTAATAGTTTTCATAGGTTACCACCTTCGGAGCGAAGCTGCCAGTCCGGTAATTCTCCAGGAGATAGCGCAGATCGCCAAGCGGCTGCACTGTCTCCTGATAGAGCATCATGTTGTCGACAGTGGACTGCAAGCTGGGGATCACGTTGCTAATGGTCCCTGAGAAGTCCAAGATGACCGTCTTGATCGCCTTGAGACGGTCCAGCTCGCAGCGCTCGAGGAACTTGAGGTGCACGAAAATAGCCTCCTCCAGCTCGCAGCGCATCTCGTCCAGCTTCTGGACCCCAGCCTTGTACTTTTCATCCGCCTCCCTCGCTTCCCGGCGCATGCGCTCGGCCGGCGTCTCGTTTGGCCGGGAAGTATTCAGGACATCCCACTTAGCGAGGTACTCGGTAACCGTGCCAACCACGGGAGAGTCGTTGCCGTCGGCCCCAGCCACGGGAATCGAAAACGTCCTTCCGAGCGTCTTCTTCTCCGGCACGCCCGCCAGCTCGAACGCCTTTGGGCGCCATTGGTAAAACAGCTTGGAACTGTTGGCGAAGGTATTCCCGACGTTGCCGACCAAGCGAAGAAACCCATGAGTAACCAAGTCCTGGCCGATTCTTTCCGCATAGCTCACACTTGTGCTTCCCATGTGCTGCTGAATGTAGTCCACAATGTCCGTGCCGGCAGAGGTGTTCTGGTATGTGCCGAGAATCGGAACCTTCGTCTCGCCCATCTTGATGGTGGCGAGCATGTGCGCGAGAATCTTCTTGACCTGTTCCGGGGTGTACATATTGTCGCCTATCTCGAGAGGTTCCTCCTCTTCCGCAGGCTCCTGATCCACCTTGATCGCCGGAATATTCTGGTTCTGCTTCGGGCTGGTCTCGGGATCCTGGAAAGCGAGCTTGTTCTCTTCTTCGATATCCTCCACGAGACGGCACTTGTTGAAGTAGTTGCTTCTAAGCTTCTTGACGGCCTCGGCCTGCTTATCGTGGGCCTTAATCCGCGCCTGCAGCTCCTCGTGCGATTCCTGTATCCGAGCTTCGTGGGCGTCGCACCAGCGCGAGAAGGGATTCACCACGAGGTCGCGGATGTTTTGCGCGATCTTCTTGTGGTTCTTGGCGGCGTCCTCCATCTCGGACCGCACTCCATCGTATGCCTTCCGCACACTGGCGCCATCGTCACGGCCGAACCCCCCTTGAATCTTGTCAACCGCAGGGGCAATCTCGGATAGCCGCTGGCCATAGACCTCCTCGGCCTCGGCGCGCATTCGGGCGATGGTGAGGACCTGGCGATTCTCGACGACACCTTGCTGTAGCTTGCCGAACAGGACCCCGAGTCCTTGTATTCAGTCAGCGCAACCTGATGGGCCCCATACTGCCAGCGTTCGAAGAAGCGGCTCACCTGCGGCATAGTCGTTCGACCAGAACGAATCTGCGAAGCCCGGCATCTTTGCGACGAGTGCCTACCGAGCGCTCGAGTGTCTTCAACCCTCCAGCGGGGTAGGGAACAGAAAAAGAATCCAACAGCAAAACGTTCGAAGGTTGATCTCCCGCAAGCCAGTCGTGGCACAGCTCCGAATCTGGCGGTTGCAGGGGGGGCTGGATTTTGCGCGGCACAATTGAGGCTGGGGCTGGACTGAACCCTGACTCCGTGGACTGAAGTTCGAGCTGGGCAAAGATGCTGTCGAAAGAGAATGGGCGGCGGCGCAGGTTCGAAGGCGCAAGAGGACAGTTGACAGACGGCGACTGTGCTGCCGAAAGAAGTGGAAGGTCGAACGGAAAAGAAGGCTGCAAAAAAGGGTCCCGTGTTGGAGACAAACAAGGGCACCTCGTGCATCCCAAGACACCCGAACCCAAGGTGCAGATGCCCAGCCGGATCTCCGGTTTCATTGGACGGCGAACGGTGACACAGCCTGTTGTCAGTGACATGGAGGCCTGTCTCCAGCCTTGACGGGCTGGTCCCAGCTCCCACCTCAGCCCCTGCAGGAAATGGCCAGCAGCGGGGCCACAAAGCCGTACCCGTATTCAGGTCCTCGCGCACACCGACACTTGAAACAAAACACGCGCAGGGGAAGTATTTTCAGTGCGTCGAATGCATTGTGTATCAACTGTTGAATTGGTGTTGCGGCTGCCTGATGCAGACCGGACCCGTTCTTCATGAGGATTGTCGATTTCCATTGTTACTATGTACGAAGCGTCGTCTCAACCTCCATCAATGATCCAATGTCCGGATACACCCAAACCTGAAACATGACGTAATTATTCAGGCACGAACACAGACGCACGTAATCTTAGATGAACGGAAAGAAAGGTCTAACTTCCATGTGTTTGAGAACAAGTGACGGCTCCACATACAATGCAGTACTAGTAGCTTGAGCAGGTCTCTCAAAGATGTACTTTAAACAAGTGTTGGAGCATGCCGTGGCACAGATAGCCTGCGGAGATGAAAGGGTTCCGGGCCGCATTTGTCATCGGACGATAGCCGTCCCCTGAGCAATCATTGATAAGTGAAACTGCCCGCCGTGCCGGGTTGCTCCCTCGATCGCGTCCGTCCTCGGGAGCTAGAGTGGAAACTGTCGGATACTCTTAACATCTCTCCAATCATATCTCGCCCGATAGGTAGAGTGTGCGGCTGATGAAGACTGCCATCCCAGCTCCGGTCACCGGGACCGGTTTTGAAGCCGGGGATTCCGGCCCCGTCCGGCGGGCTCAACGGCTGTCCCCGGCTGCAAGAGCCGCGGTGTATCTTATATTGCCGTTGTTTTTGTTTTCATTTTTCCTTCATCTCCCGGGGCACCTCCCGTGCCCTGGTCACAAACTCCGACCAGGGAAACCCCAAAGCATCGAAGAACGCGTCAAGCATATCTTGCATCGCACCCCGTTGATCGGTAATGCTCCTCGGCGATCTGGCCACACAGACACTCGCTAATCGCTTCGTAGACGGTCACAATGATCTCGCCATTCTGATCAGGGCGCTATACAACAACCATATCTACAACGAGACCTTCGCCAAGCCGTTCGCCGAGGGCGGCATGCCCGGGCATGTCGACCTCCCCCGTCTCAAGGCCGGAATGAACGGCGGCGCCTTCTGGAGTGTCTTCTGGCCGTGTCCCGAAAACGGGTCCGACTACTCAGACGAGAACTACCGCTCCAGTAAACTTCACCCCTTCTTCCACCGCTCAATCCCGGTGCCCTCCTAACCATGACCTCCCCTACTGTTAGTCGTGCAAGACACATTCCAGCAAATCGACCTCCTCTCTCGCCTGCGCGCCGCCCACCCCTCCGTCTTCTCCCCGCCCACCCTCACCCGCCACGAGGCCCTCCAGCATTTCCACCACCACGGCCAGCTGATCTCCCCGCTGGGCATCGAGGGCTTGCACCAGATCGGCAACTCGGCTGCCGTGCTCCGCCAGTTCCACGCCCTCGGCGTCCGCTACGCCACGCTCACTCACAACTGCGGCAACCGCTTCGCCGACGCCGCGCTGTGGGAGCGGCCCCTGCGCAAAGCGCCGCCCGTGTGGGGCGGGGTCAGTCCCGAGGGGCGGAGGCTGATCCGGGAGATGAACAGGCTGGGCATGATTGTGGATCTGGCGCATACCAGTGTCGATACCATGCTGGATGCGCTGGGTGCGGGGAAGGATGACGATGGCTGGGAGGGGAGCAGGGCGCCCGTCATCTTTAGTCACTCGAGCGCGTATGCGGTGTGTCCGCACCCCAGGAACGTGCCGGATGAGGTATTGGATTTGGTTCGTGTGAAGGGCGGGTTGGTCATGGTGAATTTCAACCCGGAGTTTGTGTCATGCGTGGAGGCGCCCAATAGGGAGGATGGGCTGCCGGATTTTTACCCCCAGAATGCGACGCTGCAGCAGGTGGTGAGGCACGTTCTATATATTGGGGAGAGGATCGGGTTTGAGCATGTTGGGTTGGGAAGTGATTTCGATGGGATCCAGGACACGCCCAGGGGACTGGAGGATGTCTCCAAGTTTCCGGCTTTGGTGGCCGAGTTGCTGAGACAGGGGGTGAGCGATGAGGATGCCGCCAAGGTGGTTGGCGGGAACCTGCTCCGTGTCTGGGCCGAGGTGGATGCCGTTGCTGAGAAGATGCAGAAGGCGGGCGAGCCGGTGTTGGAGGATGAGCTGCCTGGGCTCTTCTCGACCGGATCTCACGCCGTACCGAAAGAGCTTTGAGCAGCCCGATAACCGTGGCCTGGCGAGGGATTTCGACCAAAAAGCCCTCTCCCGATGTATAGTCCGTATCGTACATCTAGAAAACATAGATTGGTGCGCCCCTGCGTCCCGGGAACCAGATATCGTCCCTTACTCTCAACACGCCCATGGACCCAGCATATTCTACACGGCCTATCAAGGCCGAGATGTAGCGTCGAAATATTTGGTTCAAAATCCCGTACTCCAGACCATCGCCCCACCCCATCCGTTTCCATCATCCCCGCCGTTCGATCCTGTTGAGCTTCCTGGCCGTCTCCGTCTGGTTCTTCGTCCGTTGGCCGCGCACTGGCAGACCCATGGCGTGCCGCCTACCACGGTATGTGCCCATGTCACGTAGCCGCTTGATGTTCTCCTGGATTATCCTCCGCGCGTCACCCTCGATGGTCATTGTCGACAGCTCGGCCGTCAGCGCGGTGAGGGTCTTGGGTGGCAGGGTGCCGATCTTTGCGCGCGGGTGGATACAGTACTTGGCCAGGATGCGTGCTGATGTCTGCGGACCGAGGGCATAGAAGGACTCGAGCGCTTTCTAAGAGACGGTGAGTGCGCCGGAAGGCGAAAGGGAGGGTGCGGTTTGCCGCACCTTGACGAGCTTTTGCTCATGGAAGTTGACGCCGAAGATGAACACCTGGCGTTGTGGCAGTTAGCGTAAAGTTGCCTTCTTCCGGCCTGACGCAATGGGACCATACCATTTTGTCAGTTGCAACCAAACACCCTCGGCTAGGCTTCCTTCAGAGCACACCCAGGTCCGACGCCAGTATCGTTCGCGACGGCGAGTTCTCGACACAAGCTGGAGCAGGGTGCAAGCGGATATTGCCGGTGAAAATCCGGGTTACAATCTTGTCAGGTGTTACCGCTCGGCAGCCACCTGTCAAGGCGGCCTCAAAGTTGAAAGCTGCTTGAACTAAGAAACGTACCTTTCTAGGTTATTTTGTATGTACGTCAAAGTCGCTCTTTCCACCACATCGCATAAATGCCGCCAGAATATCATGAGGGACCTTGAGACCAGGCCCGAGAGGCCGCTTCCGTACTCGGACGAGTTTTCCTCAGCAGACGACTATGTGGATCAGCTGTTGCACTTCACTGCCAACTCGGACCTGTTTCGGTTTCTCTGCGGCGGCGTCCACATTCTCGACTTCTTCACTGCTGAGCCGGGCCTATTTGTCTCAGCTGTGCCCAGGGAATGGCAGGACTATCTCTTGCGGACCGAGCCAATGGCTCTTTTAGATTTTCTGATGAGAGATGATTTAACCTCAGTTACTCCCCAAACCGGCTCTGGGGCACCTCCTGAGACGCTGCTTCAGTATGTCAAGGACATCAGAAAGTTCTCGCTGCAGCGGTCGTTCCGCCCAATCAAGCCGAAATTGCCCGTTCTCCCGAGGCAAGTGGCTCTGGGTATGAAGACCAAGAAGGTCCATGAAGTCACAAACTTTGCCGGATACATCGATCGGCTGGCCGAGGATATCGCGCATGCATCCGGAAGCGGGTTGACTCATTTCGTGGATTTCGGCAGCGGGCAGAACTATCTCGGGCGGACGCTTGCGAGCCCACCCTACAACAAGCACATTGTTGCCGTGGAGAGCAAAGAGGCCAACATGGCCGGTGCTAAAGACCTTGACATCTTGTCGGGGTTGGCCGAGAGGGAAAAGCGTGTGCGCAACAAGAAGCTCTATCATCGGATCCTCGAGGCTGTGGATCCTTCGTTGCATAACAACGAGGAGGCCTTGAAAAGTGCGGCAAAGGAACTTGGCATTGGGGACGAAGACATTGCCACAATTGACCTCAGATCTAGAAAGGAACTGCAGGCCACGTACACCGTCGAGGAAGGAAAGGGGACTATTGAGTATGTTGTCGGCCGCCTGGAGCATGCCGACTTGACAGGTGTGCTCTCGCAGCTCCGCGGTCACGAGAACGGGGTTCGGCATGAAGATCTCCGGATGATGGCCATCTCAATTCACTCGTGCGGGAATCTCTCACACTATGGCATCCGCTCCATGATCTCGAATCCCTCTATTCACGCTGTCGCCATTGTCGGTTGCTGCTACAATCTCCTCACCGAAAAGTTGGGCCCTCCGACGTACAAGCCGCCGTTCAGCCGGCCAAGCCTGCAGCCGATCAATGCGCGGGTTGCCAGGGAGTCGGAGAGGCGGGACCCCCAAGGGTTTCCAATGAGTGAGCAGGTTTCTACGTACGGCGGCGACGGCATCCGACTTAACATTACCGCCCGGATGATGGCTTGCCAGGCGCCGCAAAACTGGACTGACGAGGAAAGCGATGCTTTCTTTACCCGCCACTTTTACCGCGCCGTGCTGCAGAAGATCTTTCTGGACAAGGGTGTCATCTCGATAGTGTATCACGGTCAGGAGACCGATGCAGGAAGTCCCTTCAACTCGAGCACCAATCCGGTCGTCATTGGATCATTGCGCAAGCAGTGTTATACGTCCTTCAACGCGTACGTGCGGGGGGCGATAACCAAGTTGACCACCAACTCAGATTTCAGCCAATACAGTCAGGTCATCCAGGAGAAGATGGGTGACATCACGGATGAGGAGATTGCGCAGTACGAAGAGGCCTTCCGAGACCGGAAGCGGGAACTCAGCGCTGTATGGAGCTTGATGGCTTTCAGTGCCTGCGTTGTGGAATCCCTCATCGTTACCGACCGCTGGCTGTTCCTCCGTGAGCACTCAGATATCGTCCGCGACTGCTGGGTTGAGACGGTTTTTGACTACCGTGAGAGTCCCCGAAACCTGGTCGTCGTGGGCATCAAGAGGTAGGAAAGACAACAGGGTTCGACACGTCTGAGCTTGCAGCAGCCCCCTTTGGTTACAGCCGGATGGAAGTGGTAGATCTTTCCGGTCTGGTTGCTAGGCGAGCTCGCATGTCACAACCCCGACTGTCCACTGCATCTGTCCATTCACGACACACGCCCTCGGGCCGAGCATGTGCGACAAGCCGGCATTTCCGCATACCACGGCGTCGAGCGAATATCAAGTCCAACTACAATACCAAATTTGGGAATGCGATTACACCGGCAGACCCAAGACAGAGACAGCCCCTGCCGGCCGCGCTATCTCAGATGCCACCTCCACTGACGTCCTGCACTACATCCTACAACCACCCTGTGACCCGAGGAGAGTTATACTACTCGATTTGTGAGAGCCAGTCCCCAGTCGACGGTGCGCTCTCCGGTCGCAGCCTCGATTGTGGTGCGAGTGACGGCATGCTGCTGTCAGATGTCTGTTTTCGCGCTTTTTCTGCAATTCGATGCGGGAATGGTCCGTCGATCCACGACAGCCACCTCGCAACAATTGCCATCAGAGCAAGTGATGTTACACATCCCTCAGTCTCGGCGCATTGAAACTGGGAGGGCACTGCATCCACCGTCGTCGCGTCACATCAGTGACTCTGAGGCGAGCAGAAAAGCGAAGGGGAAAACAGCGCCTCAGATCAGCTGAGCTTTTGATCAAGCTTAGTGACAGAAAAGGGGGTTGGGGACAAGGCGAGCGGTCCCCGCCCCTACAATTATTGATCGGCCCTGTGCCTGACTGAGATGCACGAAAATGACGAGCTTGGCGGCTGCAGCTCTCCCCACGCCTATCCCTCTCCGTCGTGCGTGTGTGCCACCATGAGGAACAGGTGTGTCGATGTTCTCCCTGACCCATCGACTCCGATGATTTCTCTCGCATCCCAGGCCAACCACCCCTTTTCTGCACATACCCCCCGTCGATGGCATCTACTAGTACTGTGTAGTGGCCATACCAGGCTCCAGACGGCCGTCAATGGACAATTGCTCGTACATCATCCCGCTGCTGCTCTTGTCGATGGACCACCGATTAAAGTTTAGACTCGCAACCCGGTAGTGTCATGGCGTCACTAGGAGGGAGGGGTTGTCCGCAGATGCAGAATGCGGGGTGCTTCATGCGGAGAATTGTCCGCAGAAAGACTACTAGTACATACAGTTTGATGGGAACGGTGGATGTCGTCCAGGCCTCGTTCTCCTATAGTAGCCAGGCATGATGTCTTGTTGCATCACCGGCACTCTGTTCATTTATTCGGTTTTCAGATATATGTACATCCGCTGTATCTAGTGGTTTGGAAGGCATCCGAACCTCATCAGACTTACCCTACTGGTGGCTGCTGCTGAGCTCGGCCGTCATTGACACACGGTACATAAGGTACAAGCCCCCCCCCCACAAACGCCCATAGTCAAGCATCTGCAGTATGCATCTTGGAAGCTGCAGCTCAATCCCAAAAGCCCCTAGCTCAGTCTCGTAGCTCAAAGCCGGATTCGTTTTGTCTGCTGAAAGACGCCATGATGCGTATGCCTACACGAACCCGGCTACCAGATGGCACACCATCAACGATCTCGCCTTCTCCAACCATCCGGTGTGCAGCACATCGCAGGTGGAGCGAACTAATGCATCAAGGGACTCAAGGCACGATCCGATCTGGCAGGGACTGTCGCCTACCGTATCTATGGAGCTGTCACAGGACCCATAAAGTGTCCATCTTTGGACCATCCCTTATCTATCCCCCTTACCTAGCACTTTTACTACTACTCGTGCACATGTGTTGGAATCTCCAGTCACAATCCTGAGGCATCTGCCTTCTCAAAGAACGCCATCGCCCGCAGAAACGAGAAAACTTATCGGCTGCAAGTTGCATTCCGAGAGACGTAGCGGCGATCCTGCCCTACAGCACTGAACCACTGTCAACCCCTGATACAGCAAAGGAATCCCACAACGCAGAGGGAACGTGTCTGCCACGAAACCTGCTGGCTTGGCATTCAATTTGACATTTTGGGTGTCATTGGCGTGCTCTCACAAAGACATGAAAGGAAACCGCAGTGCTGCATCACATCTCACCGGCTTTGTTGCACACCTCTCAACCACGTTGCGATACCCAAGACTTGATCCATCATATTTTTCCCGTACTTGACCTAGCTCGCCGTCTATCTCACTTCCTATACGAGTCACCGAAGGCCAAACACGGTACCGGCCAGGTACAGGAGCCGATTCTGCTGCCGGGGTAGTTGTCGAGGGCGATGAGCGGAGCTGCCCACGTTTATTAGATCACGGACCCGCTTATATTCTGGAACTCGTCCGGGCCTGGGGCTCATTCCAGATCTTTTACTTTGCACACTCTTTAACTTACAAGCTTTCGTGCTGTGGTACATTGTGCAAGGGGTGAACAACAAAAGCGAGCAAGCAGGAGGCCACTCGGCCCAGCCTCTTGCCACCGTGAGACCAAGGCTGCTGATACGCGTCGCCCCTCTGAGGATAGAATAATATAGCCATGGCCGCACAGGTGTCGTTTCTGGTAAGCTTCGTCCTTCCATGCCCTGCGAGCGTCTTTGTTAGGCAGGAATAGAACCGATCATGGCGATTCGATCGAATTCAATCCCCTTTCTCCGCCCTCTTCTTCCATCGGGTAGCTAACCTTGCCCGTAGGATGGCACCCTGAGCCTGATCCATATACCCCTGGACCTCTACACCAGCCTCCTCCAGCCCATCCTCAAGGTCGTCCTACCGCCCAGCCAGGATCCCACCCAGAGCACCCAGGGGAACCTGACCAGCAACAAACACCAGCATGGCTTCTTCAACATCAGCGTCACGCCGATTGAGTGTTCCATCGTCTGCAACTCAACCTGGGCCAAGTCCGTCTTCGAACCCGCCATCAAGCGCCTGCCGAGAGACCAGGCCAAGTCGGTGGCAATCTCCAAGGACACGTACGCCGCTCTGAGCGTCTATGGTGCGGGCGTGGACGCCGGGTCGCGGGTTGCGGATCTGACGTCCCCGTTGGCTTTGGCCGACATCCCCATCTTCTTCATCACGACATATTGTACGTGCTTTCGGGTTTGGCCACAGAGATAAACCACTTAACTGGTGGTCCCAATAAACGCCATCGGAAAACGGCCGGATATCGGAAAATGGCTGACAAATGTAACCAGACTCCGACTTCATTCTCGTACCGATCAAGGACCGCCAGGCCGTGGTTAAGACCCTGCTTGCTCGGGGGTTCGTCTTTTCCGAGGACGATCAGTCGCAGCTCATATCCGCGCAACCCTCACCCACAGCGACCAGCCAGAACCACCACGGTTTCAGCACCTTCGGCGGCTACAGCGGAGCATCGCCCAACCAACCTTCATCCCCCGCCCACAACGAACTGAACGAGCTCCAAGAACGCACCTTCGACCTCCTCAAAAAGCGCCACGTAACCCCGCACGTCGAGCCAGATCTAACCCTGGTCCAATGCACCGGCATCCGCGGCGCAGGCACCCACCAAACTTCCTCCCTCTCCCATCGCTCGCGCGGCTTCGGCGCCAACGGCGACAGCCGCCGCGGCTCAAGGACAACGCCCAGCTGGGTCGACACGATCGACACCAAACTGTACACGAGCGTGGTGGCCGCGCTGGTCGCGCAGCCCCGCTTCCTAAGCGTCACCCTCGCCGACGAGGACCCCCCCTCGCTGCTGCTGGACCGGGAGCTGCTGGGCCTGTTCGGCGACTCGGTCGTCGGCCCCACGGAGGGCGCGCTCGTGCCGATTTTCCTGGATCTGGCTGACCTGCCGTTTGAGGCCACGGGGATAGTGTCGGGCGTGGCGGGGCGGCTGGTGAGGGAGATGGGCATGGGGACTAATGGGATGGGCATGGTAGGGGATGGGGTCGGGGAGCTGAGTTACTTGTCGACGGCGAGGGCTGGGGCCGTGATTCTCTCGAAGGAGCAGGCGGAGATGGCGTTGCGAGTTCTGGGGCCTCTTTTGGGGAGTGAGTAACTGGGGTGGAGCTTGAAAGTTCTCGTGGCGACGGTTGGAGAGGAGGCAATTTGTGCTGAGGTTTGAAGCGTACGAAATGGTCGAGGATGGGGAGTTGCTGGTTGCTGATTATGCGAGGGCGTTCCGAAGGTCGTCAGGCCCCAAAGGTCGTGTTATCGTGGGAATAAACGACACGGCGAGGCGATGTATATCCCAACCATCAGTTGAGACCGGACCATACCCCCCTTATAATCTGTAGCAAAATAATGCCACTGAGCTTTCCGTCGCGCCCCAGAACCTCACTTCCCCCCTTTCTTCTTTCCACCACCCGCGGGGACCTCCTCCTTGACCAACCCGGCCCGCACAAACGCGTCCCTCGCGGTCTGGTTAATCAGCGCGAACCGCCGCGGGCCCAGCTTCACGCCGCCGTACCACCGCGTCACCACAACCATGGCGTCCCACAGGTCCATGAGTTGCATGAGATGCAGCAGACGCCCACCGGCCGCCGTCTCGCCGTCGTCGTCGCAGTCCTGGAAGCTGGTCCCGTTGGGCCCGCGGATACGCCAGGCCGTGATGTTGTGTGTGGCCGCGCGCACCCGTTTGTCCGACGCAAGCAGGTGCGCCAGATACGAGGCGGCTTGTTGCGGGGAGCTCACCGGCGCGCAGCGGGCCACAAATGTGGACTTGCATTCGACGAAGGGGAGGGAGAGTGTCCAGGGTGGTGGTGGCGTGTCGCCGGGCAGTAGATTGTTCGTATCTGGGGGTGCTGCATGCTCTTGTTCGGGCGCTGCCGGGGGAAACTGCTCATCGGTCTCGTGATGTTCGTAGCCGCTGTCCTGAGCGGCAGCCAGAAGCTCCTGTACCTTCTCGAGCGCATCAAACAGGCAGACCTGCCCCGGCTCGTACACTTCGCTCACGGCGTCCCGAAAAAGGGCCAGGTCCCGGGCGGCCGACCCGCGCTTTCCTGCCGAGCCGGAGCTGTGGGTGCCGAGGACGGCAGGGGGGACGTCTGGGTAGCTTGGTGGGAATTGGAGCCTCAGAGTCGATGTTTCCCCGGGAAGAGTCAGGATGAAGATGGTGGGGTCCTGGTCTTGTGACGAGTGAGTCAGAGTGCTGCCGCCGTAGATGGAGTTGATGGCTTCTATTTCGTCGACGAGGGCTTCCGACATTTTCCTGTGTGTTTGATCGGGGCGTCCGCTGCAGAAGCTAAGGTAGCAAGGTGAGGGGCTGGTGGTGTGAGTCCTGAGAGCGGTAAGACCGTAATAAGAGTGTTTGCAAATTCGGAGTGATTGTTGATTGAGTGAGGTGGGGAGTGCAAGTTGTCTTCGGGCCGGCGCATCATGGTCCGAAGGTCATCTCTTAACAAAGACATAACAGTGACTCAAGTTTTACTGGCAATCACTACTTTGCGATAGATAGGATAAGAGTCATATCGTAGTATTTCAGCCATGGTCAGATTTCCATTACCAAGAATACCGCTCCGCAAAGTGTCTTTGTGCGCTACATCGTTTATGAGAAGTTTGAGCGCTGCCATTGTGTTAGCAATTCATTAGGCAAAGACAACCGTACGCCGCTGTCCGGCGACTGTGTTTGTGCTGAAGTTGGCCGCTTGCTCAAATGTCCTATTATTGTTATTCTCGCCAGTATTTCTTTGGCCCGGTCTTTTGAGACAAAGGATGAAACTTGGTGGTCTGCCCAAAGGGCTAACACCCGCTGTGCCTTACGCTTGAGCGCCGATGTCGTCCATCTCGCATCTCCATACTGTGTAATTATAAGTTGCTTGGCAGTACCGGAACAAACATAAAGTGCGTCGTTGCCCTCGGATAAGACTCATTCCATCTCGTCACAACAGCTGGAAACTTGGCAAAACATTTAGTCTCCTGATTAGACTTGTCCTTTGTATAAGGTACTTACACCCGCCCTAATTTTTCAAGCCTCATTCTCAACGGCGAGATCCATCATCCCCGCTCTACTATCTCGCTCTTCGACACGGGCGATTGGAAGCGCTCGCAAGACAACATACAAACATGGCCAGTGGCAACAGTCGAAAAAGCGCGAACAGCGACGAGGGCACTTATTGCGCCTTTTTCTATGGTGAGCTGAACATAGCGCCTGAGCCATCCGACACATTCCCTACTAGAGGCGCTAACCAGTGGATACTTGATTAGGCACATTGGTATGAGAGAATTTCCCCATGTCACGAGAGTTCTCGGCATGGCAATGTATGCTAACCATCCGCCGCCACTCAGATGGTGCCCGACGTCTTCTACTCTGTCTGCTACGGAACCAAGAACGTGCCCGAGGCCATCGCCAAGCTCCACACCTTCCAATCAGCCATCCTTCCCGGCTACTGCCGGCGCAGGGTGAAGGATGCCGACTATCCGGGCATCGTCGCGGACAAGGACCACGAGGTCGTTGGAATCTACGCCACGGGGCTCACCAAGGCGAACATTCAGAAGCTGGACTACTTCGAGGGGGGCCAGTATGAGCGCCGCACACTTACTGTCAAGGTACTGCCGGGACAGTCGGGCGATCTGAAGGGCCAAGGAATGGTAGAGGGTAGCGAGAGGAAGGCGGAGGTCTATGTGTTCCTGGACAAGCGTGAGCTCGAAGAAAAGGAGTGGTGAGTGGCGGTCGCGGCTCTCAGACCTCCGCTCTTTGATTTTAAAAAGATCTAAGTTGGGAGCGGTTCTACTGACAAATTACTATCTAGGAGCCTGGAAGACTTCCGCCGCGACAAGCTGCGCTTCTGGACACGCGCTGGTTATGTCTTTGAGGGTAACCGAAATTCCGTACTTACAACCCATATTCTACCTCCCGTCGGATCTCCGCAGCTGCTGACCTGATCTAGACTGCGACCCAAACGACACCGCGGCCGTCGGTGCAGAGGCCGGCGAATCGTACGCCCAAGCGGATTAACTAGTCTCTCGCGGTTTGGACTCCTAGGACTACGCAGCGGTGCTGTGGAATCGTAGACTAGGTACTAGTACTTACGAGTCTGAGATTATTCAGAACGCTGGCTGCCTTACGGATACATCAATAGCGAGCCATCAATACCTGATCGAACCAAGCATGTGTGTTAAAAGTTACTGACAGCTCCCGCTCTATGGACTCTATGACCCTATGTCTACCTAGGTATGTAGTTCTCCTAAATCATCGTATCGCACTCCATAAGCCCATTTACATGGCTTGGTAGTAAGCATATGATTTATATTCCTACTTCCTCAAATTGTATCATCACCAACGCATAATTTTAAACGGTGCCTCAGCAAGATAAAACCCTCCGGCGACGAAAACGCTACCCCACAGGGCCCACACCCTACGATCGTTTCCCAATTCGCCGTCCATTGACAGGGCTTCCACAATTATTCCCATACCCGCCCTACGGCGCAGCATATTAATAGACGGCACAGATTCCGGTATAGTGCTATGGTAGCACTCACCAGTCTCGCCCCGCCAACCCGCCGATGGACCATCGAGCTCAGCCCCTGGACACAAATCACCTCTCGGACAATGCACCGACACGTGCGTGGGCTTCTTGCAGCCGGACGTCTCACAAGCCGCGTGGCCGTTGCTTCCCAGCGACCGAATACGTTAACCGGCTTCATGTGACATTGTGCTCTCCCCTGTCGCTTAGCACCACTACTAGTACCACTTGATGCATAGTGCAACCTCCTACTGGCACCTTACATACCTTACTTAATACCTAGGTATCTTCCATCATACCATTCCACCACCACACGTTGCCGGACCACCCCGACTGATCGGCAGTTGAACCCCGCGGTTCTCACCCAGTCTCACCTCAGCGAGGAAGCGTTGCAAGGTCATACACACACTGTGAACTTGTGTAATTCTCCAACCATGGCCGCCCGCCTTGCCAACAGAGTCTGCATCGTGACAGGCGCCTCGTCCGGCATCGGCCGGGCCATCGCCCTCGCCCTGGCCCGCGAGGGCGCCGCCTACGTGCTGTGTGCCGATCTGCGGCCTAATCACCCCAGTGCGAGTGTGGACATCACGGCCACGCACGACTTGATTGCACAGGAGTATGGCGAGAGCAGGGCTGGCTTCCGGAAGGTGGATGTCACGGTTGAGGAGGAAGTGAAGGGCATGGTTGCGGAGGTGGTGCAGCGGGCTGGGAGGTTGGATGTGTGAGTCTGCTTCACTAAGTGGTGGTTTCATGCCCTGTTTGGGTTTCTCACGTATTGATTGCAAATAGTATCGTGAACAATGCTGGTGTCGGGCCGCCCTGGACGCCGTTGCACGAGATGCCGGACGAGGTGTGGAGCGGCACATTGTAAGTTGTCTTCCTGAGCCCCGAGTCGGGGATTGTTGTATCTTAAAGACTGACCTTGATCGCCCTCCTGGAGCAATGTCAACACACGCGCAACATTCCTCTGCTCCAAACACGCGATCCGGCAATTCCTACAGCAGGAGTCACCCAACGAATACAAGAAACGGGGCTGTATTATCAACCTCGCCAGCGCCGCCGGTCTGAGGGAGGTGAAGCTGTCGAGTGCGTACTGCGCTTCCAAAGCAGCCGTCATCAGCCTCACCAAGGCAACGGCACTGGAATATGGCAGTGCCAGGATTCAGTGCAACGCCATCTGCCCGGGAAGTGAGTGTCCCAGCGCCATTGTCTTGCGGGAAAATGGTTAATCTGACTTCTGCATAGCCGTCCTCACGCCCATGACCGCGCCCATGCTCTCAAATGAACCCGCTATGAACTTCTTCAAGGCCGCTGTGCCATGGGGAGAGGGTGGCGTTGACAGGGGACCCGAGGAGATTGCCCACGCGGCCGTTTGGCTGGCAAGTGAGGAAGCCGGCTGGGTGACCGGCGTGGCCCTGCCAGTGGACGGAGGCTACTCCGTCCATGCTTGAGTTAGAGTGGCCTGTGTAATGGAGCAGACGCCCTATATCGCCCTTGCTATTAGAAGATCACGAAAGACTATGCCCACCTCCAACTCCGCGTGCATCCTGCTTATCATTCTTCGCCATTCAAGAAACGAATAGCATGGTCCGCCGCCGCCTGCGATTCCTTGAAAAAGCCCAGCCCTTCCCCCGCCATAAACGTATCATGCGGCGCGTTCGGGATCTCATATACGCCCACGCGGGTCCCGGCCTGCTTCTGCACTTCCACCCACCGCAGAATATCCTCCCTAATAATCTCCTTCCCATTCACCTGCACCCAAATCGGCACCTCCGTCTGAATGGCCCTCCGGACAGGCGAAATATAGGGGTTCTCCCTCACACTACCGCCCTCCTGTTCCGTGTTGTCAAGCTGCTCTGGCAGAAACACCCTGTACGCCCACTTCACCAGCCGAGGCGGCACCATATCGTACCGATCCTCCGCCCTCTTCTCCAGCTCCTCCACATCCACCGTCAGATCCGTCCACGGACTCCACAGCAACACACCACCCGGCAGCGGGAGCCCATGACCCTGACTCTCAGACAAATACCGCAGCAGCGCCAGCGCCAAATTCCCGCCCGCCGAGTCCCCCGACACGACGACATCCCTCCCCGGCACGCCGAGCCGCCGCACCAGGTGCGCGTACGCCGTGATGGCGTCCTGCAGCGCCGCGGGGAAGCGGTTGCCTGGCCCGTGGGAGGCGAGGCGGTACCGCGCGCAGAGCACTGCGGCCGGAGGGGCATTTTCAGCGTTTTTGGAGGAGGAAGAGGAAGAGGAAGAGGAAGCGGTACACGCCTGTAGGAGCAGACGCGCCCCAAATGCCATGAGCTGGTCGCGGCAGTCAAAGAGGACGTAGGCGCCGCCGTGGAAGTGGAGGAAGACGCGTGTGCCGGGGGTGTGCGTGTATGATTCCGGGAGGAGAGGGCCTGGGTGCCAGACGCCGCCTACTGTGGCTGGTTTGATTTTGGTGTCGCTATTGGTGGTGGTTGTGGTGGTGGTTGTGGGTTTGGCGATGCCTAGATAGATTGACGAGGGCTTCGTGTTTTGCTGGTCACCGTTTTGGTCGTCATCATCGCCTGACTCGAAGGGTGCGATCGCCACGAAGCGCTCCTTTTCTTTGCCCGGGTCGAGAGTATGCGCCAGGGAGAACTCGACGACAGACGCGTACTCGAAAAAGAGGCGCGTCAGGGCGCGGGCGAAGGCTGTTTGGTGCGTCCATTCGCGGAGGGGCCGGAAACTGGGGATTGTGTAGAGGATCATCAAGCAGGGGAGTTTGATGAGCGCTTTGAGGACCGTGTAAGTCGTGTACACGAAAAAGCCCGGCTGGCGGGTCCAGAGTGTTGCGTTGCCCATGGCTCAAGTAAATTCCTCGTTGAATCGGACGATGTGACCAGGCATCTGTTTAGAGGTCAGGCAAGTGTGAGTGAAGGAGAGTGGATGAGACGGTGGTGTTGGCTGAGTCAAAAAAAGATTGAAGAGGTTACAGTTACAGACGTGGAAGGTGGCTGGGTGTCTTTATGTTCCAAGTCCTCATGAAATACCACTTTGTAGGTATAACTCATTAGGTGCGGCATATTTTCAGTTAATTACCTATTGGATGCGAGGGGCGCATCTCGGAGGTATATGGAATAATGAAATTATAAATGCAGTGCATGGGTCGGGCAGACTCGGGCTCAACTCAGGTACCAACAACTTGCTATTTCTCCAATTCGCAAGCAAACTCATTAAGGAGGTTGTATATATGCAAAAGAGGTGACGTGTGTTGCCAGTACTTTGAATTCTGCTGCCTTCCACAACGCCAGATATTTCGAACGCCAGATATTTAACAGATATGTACAGTGATTGTATACAAAAGGAGAGGTCGTCATTCCTCGTCATTTTGATTCGAAAAGCGCAGCACGCCCCGTCGCCCAGGTTATGTAGATCCAGCGGGTATCACCAAAGAAACATCCTACAAACTCCAAAAAGAAAATCTGCCGATCATCTAGAACATGGCATGTCCAGAGCCGTTGTACTGAACGGGATGCAGAGCAACCTGCTGCTGTCCCGTTTTCATGCTGACGTCGCCTTGACTGCTCCCAGGTTTCAGTTCATGGGTGCTATCCGACTCGCCCGAGGTATATGTGGGCATGATGGGCCATGTCACGGTGTCCCTGACGAACGAGGGCTTCGGCGCTTTGCTGGCACCACTGCCGGTGCGTAATGAGCTGAACCATCTGCTGAGGGTCGGGAGGATGCCGTTCCCGGGTAGCAGACGGCCGAGTGTCGGGAGACAGCTGCAGAGGATGGCGACGCCCATCTCGATGCTGCTCCAGAGCATTCCTTGATACAAGTCGACTAGGTAGGACCGGTCAGCCCATGATTCTGCGAAAGAGAGGAAAAGAGGTTTAGGGGCGTACCTCGAGCAGGGTCCTTTGGATTATACATGTAAATGATCCGAATGATGCAGGTAATGGAGACGCTGTGTAGAGACCGTCAGCATGTACTTCGGGCTAGAGGCTACCGTTTCGGTACGGAATCAGCACTCACAAGGCACCCAGGCAAAAGATGCCGGCGACCGTGATTTTCTTGGACGTGTTCATCTTCAGCCGGAACACGGCACGGATGGGCAGAACCAGGATGGCAACGTCCAGAACCATGTTCGTCGTCTCGTAGCCGACAATCAGGTTGCCAAAGGCAATGCACCTGGCGCTCTGGGCAGCAACCATGTCCCAGGCGGCGTAGATGGGCGTGCATTGGAAGATGACGAGCAGTAGGGCGGCCAGACCCCACGCGAGACAGCAGATGCCGATGACGATCATGGGGATCCGGATGTCGCTGTTGTTGACGGCAAAGATATGCCAGTACCAGGCCACGACCGAGGCTTTGACAAAGGTCAAGGTGATGGTCATAAAGATCTCGGACACCCAGATCCATTTCAGGACCGCCGTTAGTTGGGTGAAACTGGTCATCTCGGTCATGACGAGCGTTCCGCCGGAGTCGTAGAGGCCTTCAAGTCGTGCGAGTAAGTCTATGCACTTTTGCCCTTCCTTCCTTTAGTTACTACACTCACCATACATGAAGACGATAGTATAAGCCCAGAAGAGCAAGAGACCGGCCAGGCTCAGGAAGTCGTCGGCGCCATACTTCTTTGCCGTGCGTGCCTTGCTTAGGAATCGCAACACCACAGCCGCCGTGGCCACGACGGCCATGATGGGGTAGGCGATGAAGATGGCCGTTCCGCTGTGAGATAACATGTTTGGCTGCCGGTGTCTGCAGGTCTCAGGTTGGTCCCGTTGGTGGCGTTTTCAAGCATGCACTGGGTGAGCTGCACCAGCACATGCACAGAAGGAGCAAACAATCGGGCATAATTGACTGGGCTTCCCGAGGAATAAAACGGGATCTGAATTTCAGCGTCAGCATTTGCAGGTGCAACCTCAATATCTGGAAGACGCAGGAGGGCGCGCTGTGCCTCAACCCAGCCGCAGAGAGGGGAACACGGCAAATGCAGGGAGCAGGTGTGACTGCCGCTGTGCAACTCTCTTCCAAGTTTCCTCTCGCATGCTTCAGCTCTGGGCCTCTGGCAAGTAGCAACCTTGGAAGCTGCGCCTGCTGTGCGCTACCACGTATGGTAACACGGATGCTCCCACGAAAATGGAGAAGCGGGGCATCGGCCCGACAAGGGGTATTATTTTTACTGATCGTCTCATCATCTCCCCAGAGTCCCCAGGCAGCGATAATCGCATCCACAGCTCATTATCATGTTGCGCGCAAATCGCTCTCTGCGCCGCATGCAGCGATACCCTCCGATGCAGCAAGCGCGCTTCAGATATGTTAGCACGACCTCCCACAGATTTCCAGTCAGGCCACGCCCCTTCATGACTTTGGATCCGAAGGTGCCGCCCCAGGCCCCGAAATCCAGGAGCCGTGTCTTGGCAACGGTCTGCTACGCCGCACGGAAAAGATGAGGATACGGCTTGCAAGTTGCGTGGCCATTTCAGCCCAACTTTCCGTATGTCGTGGTTGGTGGTACCGTACCGTGTACGGAGCACCGGGCACGATGAGTTGGCAGCGGCGAATCAGTTGACAACCCGGGTCTGCAGCAATGGAACGCCAGGCAAATTTCGTATCAGCGTCACATTGATTAACCCAGCTCCGCCTCGTAGGGCGCAACCCCTCCCTCTCTGCTCCGCGACCGCTTCGTGCTGTGATTCGCCGTCACGACACTATGATCAACGGAGCGGCAAAGCATCTGGAAGGCACGGACGGGGTGGCTTGCGGCCTCCGGAGCGGTCGGAGGTAGCACGGGGGAAGTTCATCACACACGGCTGGCCTGGACTGGATCGAATGAGTGAACGGGGCCATTGGCATCGGTACTGTACACCAAGTGATGAGCGCTAAGTAACCAGGTAGCCAAGAAACCCCCCGACGCCGAAATGGTCTGGCTGGTACGGTTGGTACGGTGTTGCAGATGCATATGTGCCGTACAGTACCGTTTCGCGCAACTACACGCCGCTTACGCGCGTCAGGCGCCATTCTGAGACCGCGTGCTCGTTACCCCTTATCATCACAGCATCAACTGGTGCCTGGTCTCGCTGGATGTTGGGAGGCGGGAAAGACACTTCTCAGCTAGACCCATGTATCCTCCATAGCCAAGCTTCCAAGGAGATCTTCACAGCTTCATCCTTCCAACATGGCGGCGACGCGCGTAAACGGGGAGACTTCAGGCGGTCATGTTGCCAACGGCTTCCCTGATGACAAGCTTCCCACTCACGGCGCTACTCACAACGGTGTCTCTCCAGGACTGCCCACCACATCGTCTGCGATGGAACCAATCGCCATCATCGGCATGTCCATCCGCTTCCCGGGCGAAGCCACATCGCCCGAGACATTCTGGGACATGCTCGTGGCCGGAAGGTCCGCCCGGAGCGAGATCCCGGCCAACCGCTTCAATATTGATGCCTTTTACCACCCGAATCCCGACAGGATCGATGCTGTATGTATCTCGCGTGGACTGGGCCATGTATGGGAGAAAATCCGAGAATTCTGACCATAGTATGTAGATGAATGTGAGGAGCGGACACTTTCTACGCCAGGATCCAGCAGTCTTTGATGCCCCCTTTTTCTCCATCTCGCAGTCCGAGGCGAACAGCCTGGACCCGGACCAGCGCATCATCCTCGAGACAAGCTACCATGCGCTTGAATCGGCCGGGCTACCCATGGAGAAGATGGCAGGCACCAACACGAGCGTGTTCATGGGAACCTTCACGCGCGAGTATGGCACGTTCTGGTCTCGCGACCCGATGCAGCTGCCCAAGTACGCCGGGACCGGGACCGGGCCGGCGCTGCTGGCCAACCGCGTGTCGTGGTTCTACGACCTGCGCGGCACCAGCATCACGCTGGACACGGCCTGCAGCAGCAGCATGAACGCCCTGCATCTGGCGTGCGAGTCCCTGCGCACCGGCGGCTCCAATGCTGCTCTTGTCGGCGGCAGCAACCTGATCCTCAACCCGGACACGGCCATGATGCCCCTGACGAACCTCGGCTTCCTGTCTCCCGATGGACGGTGCTACTCGTTCGACCACCGTGCCAACGGCTACGCCCGCGGCGAGGGGTACGCCGTCCTCGTCCTCAAGCGGCTGCAGGATGCCGTCCGGGACGGAGACACCATTCGCGCGGTGGTTCGCGCCACGGGGAGCAACCAAGACGGACGCACCCCTGGCATCTCGCAGCCGCGTGCCGAGGCGCAGGCCGCACTGATTCGCCAGACGTATGCCTCGGCCGGACTGCCTCTGGCCGACACTCGCTTCTTTGAAGCGCACGGCACGGGAACGGCGGTGGGAGACCCCATCGAGGCGTCGGGCATCGCCCAGGTCTTCGGTCCGTATCGGTCGGTGGACTCGCCCCTGTATGTCGGCGCGGTCAAGTCCAATATCGGCCACCTGGAAGGGGCGAGTGCGTTGGCAGGGCTGGTGAAGGCCATTCTCTCTCTAGAGCATGGTACGATTCCTCCAAACATCAACCTGGAGAAGGTCAACCCAAAGATACCCGTCGATGACTGGCACATCAGCTTCCCTACGGTGCCTGTTCCCTGGCCGCACGACCACAATGGCCGTGACGGCAGCATCCTCTCGATCCGCCGGGCGTCCGTCAGCTCGTTCGGGTACGGAGGAGCGAATGCTCATGTCATCCTAGACGATGCTGCGAGCTACTTGGCCGCTCACGGTCTACAGGCCAGGCACAACACTGTTGTGAGCGCCAATGAAGGGGAAACCAATGGCAACGGCGACAACTCCGCGCCGAGTCGTGATCGTCTGTTCGTCTGGTCCGCCGCGGACGAAGACGGCATCAAGCGTCTCGGCGACGCGTACACTGCCTATCTGGCCAAGGTCATAGACAAGCTAGATGACAATGCGAGTAGCAGCGAGGCCCGCTTAGACGAGATCGCTTACACGCTGGGCGCAAAGCGCAGCATGCTCCCGTGGAAGTCGTACGTTGTAGCCTCGTCACTCTCCGAACTGCACGAGGTGCTGCGCACAGCCGGCCTGCCCAAGCCGGTCCGGTCCTCCACCG
This sequence comes from Achaetomium macrosporum, assembly GCA_033296875.1. Lineage (NCBI taxonomy): Eukaryota > Fungi > Ascomycota > Sordariomycetes > Sordariales > Chaetomiaceae > Achaetomium > Achaetomium macrosporum. Next base: position 110,336 of record MU860010.1, on the reverse strand, counting down.
CCGCGGCCGCCGTCGCTGGACCAGGTCTTGCCTTCGTCTTCACGGGCCAGGGCGCGCAGTGGTACGCCATGGGCCGTGAGCTGCTCGTGTACCCGGTTTTCAGGGAGGCTATCGAGCAGGCAGACGGCTACATGCGCGCCGAACTGGGGTGCGAGTGGTCGGTCACAGAAGAACTCCTGTCGCGCGACGAGGGCAACACCAACGTCGACGAGCCTGCTTACTCGCAGTGTCTCTGCACCGTCCTCCAGGTTGCCCTGGTCGACTTGCTCCGGTCATGGGGCGTCTGTCCGACGGCTGTGGTGGGACACTCGTCCGGAGAGATCGCGGCCGCTTACTGCGCCGGCGGGCTGTCCCGCGAGTCGGCCTGGAAGACGGCCTACTTCCGGGGTGCCCTGGCTGCCGAACTCGAGGGACATCTGCAGAAGACGGGAGAGCCGGGCGCCATGATGGCTGTCGGCATCTCGGAGAAGGAGCTGGCGCCGTACTTGGCACAGCTCGGGGGTGCTGTCACGGTTGGGTGTCTCAATGCCCCCGCGAACCTGACTATCACCGGTTCGGCGAAGTCTGTGGCGGCGTTGCAGAGCGAGCTGGAGAGCAACAAGATCTTTTGCAGGCGTCTCAGAGTTTCGCTGCCGTATCACTCGCCGCGGATGGCGGCTATAGCGGAGAAGTACACGCATGCCCTGAAGGGGATCTGCGCTGCACCCCGGGCATTCTCCGAGGGCGACAAGATGCCGACTATGTATTCGTCCGTGAGGGGGGCCACGGTCGATCTTGAGGTGCTCAGCAAGCCTGAATACTGGGTCAGCAACCTGGTGTCCACGGTCCTGTTCTCCCAAGCGGTCAGCAGCCTCGTAGCCGCGACCGGCATCGAGCACTTTGTGGAAGTAGGCCCAACAGCAGCCCTGAAAAGACCTGTGCAGGACATCGTCAATGCCGCAAAGGGCCATGGCAGGGTAGTATACTACTCGGTCTTGCAGCGCGGCCAGAATGCGTCCAAGACCGCTCTCGATACGGCCGGTCAGCTGTTTCGCAACGGATACGCGGTGAACATCACGGCTGTGAACACGTCGCCTCTCGGCGGTGACAAGCAGGTGGCGATGGCGGTCGACTTGCCATTGTATCCCTTCAACCATTCCAAGCGGTACTGGGACGAGAGCCGCATCAGCAAGAACTTCCGATTCCGCAAACACCCTCGCCACGAGCTGCTGGGCACGCCGGTGGCCGACTGGAACCAGCTGGAGCCCCGGTGGCGGAACTTCCTGCGCGTGTCGGAGAGCTCCTGGATTGTCGAGCACGAGTTCAACGGCTCGGCCATCTACCCGGCAAGCGGCATGATTGTCATGGCCATCGAAGCAGCCCGTCAAGTGGCCAACCCGCCGGCAGGCAGCGTCATCACGGGCTTCCGCATCCGCGATATGACGCTGAAGAAGGCACTGCTGCTGTCGACAGCGCCCGAGGGCGTCGAGACGCAGTTGACGCTCCGGCCCAAGAAGAGCACGAGCACGGCGGCGCACGACGCACACCTCTTCAGCCTGTACCAGCTGTCCGGCGAGAATGAGTGGTCCGAACTATGCCAGGGCACGATCATCACCGAGTACGCCGACGAACAGCACCACGCCGAGATCGAGCTGCCTGAGACGGCGCTTGCGCTCGAAGAGAAGGGTCGCGAGTACAAGGCCGGGACGCAGCGCTGCCATAAGTCTGTCGAGACGAGGCAGCTGTATGAGACTCTCGGCTCGATGGGCTTCAAGTTTGGACCGACATTCCAGACGCTGCACGACGTGCACTTCAGCGAAGAGGGCGATGCCATGGCTACCATCCGACTGCGCGAGTGGACCGAGAAGGTGAAAGACAGCCGGATCCAGCCCCATGTCATCCACCCGGCGCCCCTTGACGGCGTGTTCCACCTCGCCATCGTCGCCTCGACGAAAGGAGGCTACCACAAGGTTCCGACCAGCGTTCCTACCGCGTTGCACGACTTATGGATCTCCAACGAGCTGTTGACCAGCGGTCCTGACAGCTCGGTTGGCGTGTACACCAAGCGCCGGTTCGCTGGCATCCGCGACGAGGAGTACTCCATGGTTGCCGTCGACAGCGAGTCGGGCCAGCCACGAGTTATCGTCGACGGGTACCGCGGCACAACCATCAGCTCCGCGCGGGACAGTGGCGGCGAAGGTTCCTCCTCGGCCATGATCCTCGCCGACAAGTCCTCCCCCGGCGGCGGCCCCCGACGCATCTGCTACGAGATGCACTGGAAGCCCGACATCGACCTGCTCTCCCCTTCCCAACTCGCCTCGCACTGCCTGCACCGCGAACTGCAGAAGAACAGCGCCTCCCACCAGCGCAACATCCACCTCGCCGAGATCATCTGCCTCTACCACATGCACCAGGAGCTCACCACGCACGTCAACTCGACCACCCCTCCCGCTCATCTGCCCCATCTGCGCCGCTACGTCGACTGGATGGCCCACAACCTCTCCCTGCCCTCCACGCAATCCCGCCTGGCCTCGCCAGAAGCAATCCAATTTTTTACGTCTCCAACCTACCGCGACGAAATCCTCTCCGCCCTAGCCTCCGACCCAAACCATGCTTCGTCCGGGTACGACCTGTACGCGACGGTGATCGCCCACCTCCCAGAAATCCTGTCGGGCGCCGTCGATCCGCTGACGCTGCTCTTCCACAACGAGACCCAGCTGGTGGCGCGGTTCTACCAGGCGGATTTTCTGGACGCCAACTACGCGCAGATGGCGAGTTATCTGGATCTGCTGGCGCACAAGGATGCGAACCTGAGAGTGCTGGAGGTTGGGGCCGGGACGGGCGGGGCGACGGCGTGGATTCTGGATGTGCTCTCTAAGCATGGCAGCGCTGAAGAAGGGGAGGAAGGCACGCCGAGATTGGGGGAGTATGTCTACACGGATATCTCGGCCGGGTTCTTTGCGCAGGCGAAAGAGCGGTTTGCGCCGCTTGTCGGCGGGGAGAGGCTGACCTTTCGGACGCTGGATATCGAGGGGGATTTGGCCGCGCAGGGGTTTGGTGACGGGGACGGGGGTAGGTATGATGCTGTCGTTGCGGCGAATGTGCTGCATGCGACCAGGGATCTGAGACTTACCGTCCGGAATGTGCGGAGGCTCCTGAAGGACGGCGGGAAGCTGGTCCTCTTTGAGGTCACCGACTTGGAGAGTGCCAGAATCACGTTTGCGTTTGGCACCTTGCCCGGGTGGTGGCTCGGAGGGGAGGACGGCCGGAAATGGGGTCCGCTGTTGTCGGTTGAGCAGTGGGATGGCTTGTTGAGGGAGTGTGGGTTTTCTGGGGCGGAGCTGGTGCTGGGAGACACCGAGGGGAAACACTCGTTCAGCGTCATTGTGTCGGAAGCTGTTCCGGTTGCGAATGGGGTGGCCCCGGCGGTGCCTTTGGACAGGACACGGGAAGGGCGCAACGTCAGAACGGTCATCGTCGTGGACGACGGGCAGCCGGTCCAGCTCGCGGTTGCAGACGCTCTGTCCAAGACGCTTCCTCAGCCCTGCGAAACCGTCTCCCTGCAACAGCTCGCCTCGTATCCGCTCGATCGCATCGCCTGCGTCTTCCTTCCGGAGCTCACCCGTCCGTTCCTAGCCGATATCCGGCCAGACGAGTTCGAGACTCTCAGGAAACTGGTGGGCTCGGCTTCCTCCATCCTCTGGGTGACCGGGGGCGGCGCCGAGAAGGCCGAGAATCCCCTGGCCGACCTTGTCGTGGGCTTCGGCCGATCCATGTGCTCGGAGCGGCCGCTCAATCTGAAATTCTGCACCCTCGCGCTGGAGGACGCGCGCGGAGAAGAGCCCACGACAACCGAGACCATCACCAAGGTGTTCACCAAGCTCATCTCCCTCCCGCCCGACGCCCCGTTCGAGACGTACTACATGCAACGCAACGGCCAAGTCCACGTCGGCCGCCTCGTCGAAGCCAACTATCTCAACGACCACGTCCACCGCCAAAACACCCAGCAAGAACCCCAGCTCGAACCCTTCGACAACAGCCCAACCGACCCCGACCGCGCCCTCAGCCTGGTCATCGGCTCCCCGGCGCTCCTCGACACCCTCCACTTCGTACACGACCCAGTCCACCCTACCACGCCGCTGCACCCCGACGAGGTCGAGATCCGCGTGCACGCCTCCGGGCTCAACTTCAAAGACGTCATGGTCGCCATGGGCCAGCTGCCGTTCCCGACCATCGGCATCGAGTGCGCCGGCACCGTCGTGCGCGTCGGCTCTAATGCTGAGAGCAATATCCGCCCGGGTGACCGCGTCTGCTGCATGACGTGGCGCGGCGGCTCCTTCCGCACCTATGCGCGCGCCCATCGCGACGTGGTCGCGCACATCCCGCAGGGCATGACGTTTGCCCAGGCGGCGGCGTTTCCGGTCGCGTTCCTGACGGCGTACTACGCGCTCTTTGAGGCTGCGCGCATTGAGAAAGGGGAGCGCGTGCTGATCCATGCCGGGGCGGGCGGTGTCGGCCAGGCGGCGGTGCAGTTGGCTCTGATGGTGGGTGCAGAGGTGTTTGTTACCGTGAGTACCGAGGCGAAGAGGGAGGTTTTGGTGCGGGAGTATGGCGTGGATCCGGAGAATGTGTTCTGTAGTAGAAGGCTGAGCTTTGCGAAGGGGATCATGCGGCGGACGGCGGGGCAGGGGGTCGATGTGGTGCTCAACTCGCTGGCGGGGGATGTGTTGAAAGAGACGTGGCGGTGTATGGCGCCGCTGGGAAGGTTTGTGGAGATCGGCAAGACGGATTTCCTGGCCAACGAGGCGTTACCGATGGGCCAGTTTGCGAAGAGCACCACGTTTGCGGCCGTCGATCTCGAGCTTATTGGCCGGCACAAGAGCCGTAAGGTCGGGGAGATGCTGAGGAAGATCATGGCTCTGGCTGAGCAGGGGAAGTTGAGGACCCAGGTGCCTCTGCATGTGCACCCGGTCAGCGAGATCGAGAATGCGTTCAGAGGTCTGCAGAGCGGGAGGTTGGCTGGAAAGGTAGTGGTGGAGATGAAATCGGATGCTATGGTTCCGGTCGTTCCCATGCTCAAGACTCGCTACCACTTTGATCCCAACGCAAGCTACCTCATCTCGGGCGGTGTTGGAGGCCTGGGACGGAGTATCGCGCGCTGGATGGCCTCGAGGGGTGCGCGGTACTTGATCCTCCTTTCCCGCTCCGGACTCAGCACGCCCGCTGCTCAGAACCTGGCCAACGAGCTCGCTCGACAGGGCGTCAAGGTTGCTGCACCACCGTGTGATGTCAGTGACGCCGATGCGCTGAGAGCAGCTCTCGCCCACTGTGCCGACGAGAGCATGCCCCCAATCAAGGGCTGCATCCAGGCCGCCATGGTGCTTCGCGACAGCATCTTCGAGAACATGACGCATGCCGACTTCCACGCGGCGCTCCGGCCCAAGGTGCAAGCCTCATGGAACCTCCACGCGCAGCTGCCCGCCGACCTCAGCTTCTTCATCCTGCTTTCGTCACTGGGCGGCGTCATCGGCAACAGCGGCCAGAGCAACTACGCCGCAGGCAACACCTACCAGGACGCCCTCGCCCGCCACCGCATCGCCCGCGGCCTCCCCGCGGCATCCCTCGACGTCGGCATGATGCTGCAGGTGGGCTTCGTCGCCGAGACGGCCAAGATTGCCGAAAGCCTCGTCGCGGCAGGGTACACGGCCATGTACGAGGCCGAGCTGCTCGCCATCCTCGACTACCTGTGCGACCCCGAGAATCAGGGCAACAACAACCACAACCCCCTGCGTAGCCAGATCCTGACCGGCGTCACAACGCAGGGCGTGTTCCGCCGCAGGGGGTTCGAGGAGAAGGACTGGATGCGCCGGCCCGAGTATTGCCATCTGCAGCAGATGGATCGGGAGCACGACACGGTGGCGGACGGTGACGGGACTGCTGCTGCTGGTCAACAGGTGACCATCAACTATGCCGCTGCGTTGCCGACCGCCCCGTCACGCGATGCGGCGGTGCAGCTTGTCGAGATGGGCCTCCGGCGGAAGCTGTCCAAGGTGCTGTTCATTGCGGAGCAGGACATCGATCCGGTCCTGCCCGTGTATTCGGCCGGCGTGGACAGTCTGGTGGCGGTGGAGCTGAAGTACTGGTTCTTGAAGGAGCTCCATGCCGAGGTCGCCGTGTTCAATATCCTTAGTGACGACAGCTTGAGGGCTTTGTGCGGGTTTGCGGTTGATAGGAGTCCGTTTTGGAAAGGGGAGGGTGGAGGCGAGGAGGTCATAGTTGAGGTGAAGTAAAAGGTCTTGAAAGGCTCATTTCATTCTCGTGGGCTGCTAATCTAGTTCAATGTGTATATACACCGTTAGATACCTTGAGTCTGTTAGTTAGTGTTCTGCTTGATGATTCCCTTATGCCGTCACCATCTCGATACCCGGACCAAACTCCGTCGCTGTGGAGCATTGCAAAGGGATCTCTTGATTCCAGATTATGATGGAAGGTTGTAGTACTATCTCCTTTTCCGCCTGTAATGTCTGATACATCGCGCGCAATAATACACTACCAATCTCACTTTCATGATTGCGGGGAACCAGTGACATCGTTTCTTAGTGTGGAATCTGCGGCATTCCAAGCACAAGTTAAGAAATCCCAATTTAGGCATGGTGAACGGCGACACTTCAAGTAACTATGCCTGTTTCGGGCCGGCAGAGGAGGATGTGCCCGTCGGCTCTCGCTTCCCATTCAAGCAAGCAAACCCGCACCATCTGTGAGGGACCGGCGAGGGACCGGTCGAAGCGTGCGGAACATTGACGTTGGTGGGCTCTTGTGGGCGGCGGCCCGCTCGACGTTGGTCAGACAAGTGTTGGAGTTTCGGCTTGGCCCATGCTTATGTGCGGCGGAGTCAGATGAGAGTCGGAATTGGAATCATGCACCGCCAGCAGAACGGGGAGTTTATACGCTGTACACGCTCGCGATTCATTTCCCCTGACTTTAGTCATGGAGATAACCAACTGTGTTTCATGGACACTCCGGCGATCGACGATGATCTGGAGTGGACAACCCTGCAAACAGGGCTGGTACTGTAGGGCTGCAGGGCTGACGGTGGGTATCTGGTGGGGTCATATCCCGCTGTGGCTTTGGCGGGGAAGGATCGTCTCAGGACCCGAGCTTACCTATTTGGGAAATTCCCCTGTTGAATTTCAAGCTCATGACAGTTTGACTGGTACAGTAACTGGCTTGCTGCGCGCATCCAAGACTAGGTGGATGAGACAGTAAATGAGGGATTGAACGGGAACTATCGCTGTGGGCACAAGAGGCACTGTAGATGTGGTACAGTACGAGTTGGAGAATGATCCAGTCAGTTTAGCAGGGTACACGGTCATCGAAAATGGCTTCTCAGACTGCAACCCCTGAGATCCATGTCTCCACATCTGCCTCTCTCTCTGCTGGAACCTCCGCAAAGTTCCTCGGCACCGATAGCCGCGCGTTACGCTGACAGCATGGCAGTGGCTCTCTCGTATGACTTGCCGTGCCGCGTTGGCTGCAGTTGAGGCTCACTCCATTGAGGTCAAATAGTACAACACGAACTGGTGCGGCCCGGATTTCTAGACGTTCCTCGTTCGGGGAGCAGGCGTAAGTGCGGCGAAGATACCGCTGACACCAAGGTCTTGCAAGTCTGCTGGACTCGATTGCGGTGAGGATCTAGATGTCTTGGAGTTGGACAGCCACGCGATCACCTTGACGGCCGCCGTCTTGACAGTCTCGCCTATGTCACGCCGGAAATTTCGAATTCGGCCTTGCAGTCTGAGCTACTGCTGGCCCGGCTGGCCGTCGTCCCCAATCGGCCTCGACAAAACTTGACATGACTCGTCCTGGCCGTGCTCCACCGGCCGGACCGCAACATGAGGCCCCAGTCTGATGAGTTTGATGAGCCGTCGGCGACCCAAGACACACGGAGCTGCCCGTCCAAGTGGACTTCGGCAGGGCCGCAGTGTGCCACATTCGCGTCTCGCTTCTGTCCATCAGAGGCGCCCGTGTTTGATGGCATGTTCCGCAATAGCCCCCGGCCGCTTTCTCTTGCTGGCGGAGGCGGCGGGACAGCCTGATGTCTCTACGCCCGTCCCGCTACCTAGGGCAACGCCCGCCTTCATGGGCGATATAAGGAAGCTGTCGAGCCCGATCTCGAGGTTTCGAGTTCCTCATCCACTCACTCATCAACCACTCCAGTCCTTCCTTCGAGGCTTTGACTTCTTGTATTGCCTGGTGCAATATCCTTTCTAGCACACTCCTTTTATTTACGCAACCCAAACAAGCAGGACTTCGTCGATCGAGCCTGTCGTACATTCCTTTTCCGGATACTCTAGTACCGAGTCAGCTCAACGCTTTTCGAAACCATTCCAAACACATCCGTCAAGATGTTCTTCGATAAGTCCTTCATTGCCGCCTGTGGCCTTGCCGCCGTCGCTCATGGCCACATGCTTCTGCGGGTTCCTGCTCCCTACACCAGCCCTCAGCTTCAGAGTGGCCCGCTGGATCCCAGCGGCAGCAACTTCCCGTGCCAGGCTCAGGCGGGCGCCGCATTCGAGGGCACGCCGACCGAGATGGCCAAGGGCTCCAAGCAGAAGATGGGCTTCACGGGCTCTGCCGTCCACGGCGGTGGCTCTTGCCAGATTTCCCTCACCTACGACAACCCGCCCACCGCCCAGAGCGCCTTTAAGGTCATCCACTCCATCCAGGGTGGCTGCCCTGCCCGCGGCGTCGCTGGGAACGCCGGCAACGACCCCAACGCGCAGGCCAAGGACGAGTACGAGTTCACGATCCCCGAGGACATCCCCGCCGGCAATGCCACCCTCGCCTGGTCGTGGCTGAACAAGATCGGCAACCGCGAGTTCTACATGAACTGCGCGCCCGTTGCCATCACCGGCGACGGTGGCAGCGAGGAGGCTCTGAATGCCCTGCCTGACATGCTGGTCGCCAACATTGCTCCTGGTGGAGACTGCAAGACCACCGAGGGTGTCGACATCGAGTTCCCCAACCCCGGCAAATCGGTCGAGAACAATGGCGGCAACCTCGGCAAGCCGGTGGGCAACTGCGGTGGTGGTGCCGCTGCCGGTGGCGCTGGATCTGGCGCTGGATCTGGCGCTGGCTCTGGCTCCGGCGCTGCTGCTAGCACTCCCGCTGCTGGTGCCGCTGCCGCCACCAGTGCTCCTGTCGTCCGCGGCCGCCGCGCCTCGTGGCAGTCCTAAATGGTTGCACTCTAACGTTCCGATCTAACCACATGGATATCAGGCGGCGTCATTCGTTAACATACATCGGGCAGGGCTTGCCTCTAATGCATCAACAACAGGGATCGAGTCGCTCGACTCAACAGGCACTCGTTGAACAGGCGTAACAACTCGGTGGACACATTCGCTTCATCAGCAGGACAACAATTTGAGGGACTCACTCGCTTTGCACATACAAGGTCATTTGTTGACTCATTAGCTTGGACAAGGGCTTCGGATAGACGGTGGACTGGCTCTCGAGCTAGACATTCCTTCCTTACACCTCAAGATCGAGGGCTAGAGTGGTTGGCGGTTGAGGACAGTCATTCCTTCAGAAATAAAATACCACATTCCTTTACACAAAACATTGACAGAGCGTGCAGAAAAAGTTTGTGGAGAATTAGTTGCCTTCTCTCTGTGTGTGTTGAGCTCAAGTACCTAAGCAAAAGGCCAAGTGGGTGAGGATGCTGGCTTCCGGGCAGTTGAGATGTCTTGGTGCAGTCCATGGTTCCCTGGTAAGCATAAACGTTTGATCACGGTGGCTTTAGAGGGGTTGGAATCCGTGACCGTTAGGCTGCCCTACCACAGGCAGGCAGGGGCAGCTATATAAGCCACGGAATCGGCAACGCTTTCAACGGCGCCGAGTCCAGTGGTCACACGCCTCGGTTCACCCACGGTCAGACGACGTCGTAGACCTTCCCCCCGGGAACGCCTGGGTTCGACTCCTGCCCAGCGAACTGACTCGCCAGTTTTTCGGAAATCCCCAATTACCCGGTCGAGTCGAAGTAAAACCCCCACGACAGGGGTAGCCACCAACCTCCCTTGCAACAAATCCGACGGGGAGCTTGGTGGTGAGCTTTTTGAGTTTTCCTTAGAGATGTAACTCGCCATTTTCACCAAAACGCTGGATCTCTTTTTGCTTCACATGGCTGGCCCGAGGACTTCCTTCAATCTCCCGCCGCTCTACTGGCCGCGCACGCGTGGTCATACGAGAAGTAGAAGAACGTCATTTCTGTCGTAGCCTTTTCGTCGTAAAAATAATGGTCCATCATCAAACACGGCAGACACCCCGTAACCCGTAGTAGCAATCGGTCACAGTAATAGTCAGAGTGGTTGCCTGCTCGAGCAGACCTCAAGACAACAGCAGAAGGGCCAGCAGCACAGAGGTGAGCGCGCATCGAGTGAAGGAGTCCGGCAGTGTTCGACGCGGCCACGGTGGCTGGGCGGGGTTGAATATTCAATATATTACGAGAGGACAGGTTGGTCTGGATGACCTGGAGCGATCTTGTGCAGCTGTAGGCGCATGTTTGTGCAGCGGAGAACAGTGTTGGACCCAGTTGATCACAGCTTGCCACCACTGTACAGGACGGAATGGAACGTTGGCTGCGCTACATATTCTCGCTCGAGCGATCATTGAGCTGAGCTGATGACATCCATCCAAAACTCGAGTTCTGTTGGTGACCGCCCGTAGTTGCGAGCTAGAGGGTCACTTAACATTTCATTCCACGCAGAGCCTCAATGTTGATAAGATAAGATGGGGAGTGTGATGTTAGCCTCTGGGGTGTGCACATAAGCAGGACCCGAGCAATTGTCCAATCAGATGAGTTTGCGGCTTCCCCACTGCGCCGGAATAATAATGTTACATGCCTAGCGCCCTTTGATTTCGCGGCGCCATCGCCCAGCTTCGCGGTTCCTGGGAATTTTCCCAACGCGCAGCACCTCATGGAGTGGCAGCCTTGCCACTGTTTTAGTTAGCAGCAGAGGAAACTCCTCGTCTTTCTCAAACGGTTTTTAATTGTCAATGCAGGGGATAATTTCGCGACCTCTTCCCCGTCTCTGCGCGAACCCAACTTAATGAAGTGATCGATCATAGAGGCGTTGCATGTGATAGGTACTCCTCGACCTTACCTTCCAGAGGCACCGTGCGCAAAGTCGGCATCCCGACAGCTAACGGACTCGAAGAATCCCGCCCCATACCGGCTCTGACGGCTCTGTTCCTGGAATATTGGTTGCGGCCAGCGAGGCTGTCGCCCTGCACCCGCTAGGGTGAATGCCGCAGCCATGGCGAGCAGTCTCATTGAGGATGCGATCAGGAAGCTGAGCGTTCCCGACTTTGGTACGCATTGACTTCTAGTCCTCCTCCGTGTATTCTGCGCGCTGCAGACGATCCGTTCTCTGTACTAATCATAGTGTCTTTCACAGAGCTCCGGCTCAAGGTCGAAGCAGCAGCAGCGCTGCGTGACAGTCTCGACCACTACACCTCTGGCGCCGGCTACCCGATCTTCCTCAAGCGAGTAATGCCTACATTTATAAACATACTCCGCCAGCCATGTGTTTTCCAGACCGCACAACCCGAGCAGATCAACGCGCAGAAGCTGCGGAACTGCGTGCTCGAGATCTTCCACCGGTTACCCACCTCCCAGACCCCTCCCGAGCCGTTCGAGCCATACGCCGAGGAGGTTGTGGACCTTTTGATGCATCTCGTCCGCAACGATAACGAGGACAATGCGGTCCTCTGCATCAAGATCATCTCGGACATCATGCGCCACCAGGCAAAGGTCATGGGCAACAAGGTCCAGACATTCCTGACCTTGATTCAGGAGCTGTTTGAGCACCTGGACAAGGTAGTTCGCGAACAGCTGGACAGCACATCTTCGACTGGGCCGCCGGGGCCCCCCTCTACACCAGGAAGCACACAAACCAACTTCCTCCCCCACCAGCAATCCCCGAGGCCAGGGTCACCGGTCGCCACAGGCGGCCCGGATTTCAATGTCAATGTCGAGGGTGGGCAGCAGTCCAATCGCACCTTGCTCAGGGGCACGCAGTCCTTCAAGGTTTTGGCCGAGTGCCCCATCGTCGTCGTCTCGATATTCCAAGTCCATCGGCAAACTGTCCCGCAAAACATCAAGGCCTTCGTGCCCTTGATTAAGTCGACCCTGCTCTGCCAAGCCAAGGCCCAGGACCAGGCACACAAGGACGCCGCGGCCCGGGGAACAATCCACACCGGAGTCACGCCCAACATCAAGAATCGAGCCGCCTTTGGGGACTTCATCACCGCCCAGGTCAAAACCATGAGTTTCCTCGCCTACCTGCTGAGGCAGTATTCCAACTATCTCACTGACTTCCTTCCCTCGCTTCCGGAGATCACCGTCCGCCTCCTGAAAGACTGCCCGAGGGAGAAGTCGGGCGCACGTAAGGAGTTGTTGGTGGCCATCCGTCACATCATCAACTTTAACTTCAGGAAGATCTTCGTGCCAAAGATTGATGAGCTGTTAGATGAGCGGACTCTGATCGGAGACGGGCTTACGGTTTATGAGAGCATGCGCCCTCTCGCGTACAGCATGTTGGCCGACCTTATCCACCACGTCCGGGAGAGTCTCTCCCCCGAGCAAATCCGCAAGACGGTCCAGGTCTACACTCGGAACCTCCAGGACAACTTTCCGGGGACAAGTTTCCAGACCATGAGTGCCAAGCTACTCCTGAACATGGCCGAGTTTATCGCTCGAATGCCGAACAAGGTCGATGCTCGGCATTATCTCATTATGATCCTCAACGCAATTGGAGATAAATTTGCCGCTATGAACAGGCAATATCCGAATGCTGTCAAGCTCTCTAAGCAGTATGCCCAACAGGCCGAAGAAAACGCGCCGGAGACATACCTCGCAGACACGGAGAACCCGCCGCAATGGGATGAGGTCGACATCTTCAACGCCATGCCCATCAAGACGACTAACCCGCGGGACCGCGCCGCCGACCCTGTCGTCGAGAACAAGTTCCTCTTCAGGAATCTGATGAACGGGCTGAAAAACACGTTCTACCAGCTGAAGAGCTGCAATCAACCAGGGGCGGTGGACCTGACGGGCGCACCCGCGCACTGGACAGACGTCGCCTGCGGCTTCACGGCCGAGGAAGTGAAGGTCATCATCAAGCTGTTCCGCGAGGGCGCCTACGTGTTCCGCTACTATGAGATAGAGAAACCCGCAACCGAGTCGCCCTACAACTCGCCGGTCGAGTACATGGCGAACTTTTACATGGTCTCGAGTAGCAAGGAAGAGAAGGAACTGTTGGAGACGTTTGCCACCGTCTTCCACTGCATTGACCCCGCCACATTCCACGAGGTGTTCCAGCAGGAAATCCCACGACTTTACGACATGATTCACGAGCACACGGCACTTCTCCATATCCCACAGTTTTTCCTTGCCAGCGAGGCGACGTCGCCCAGTTTTTGCGGCATGCTGCTGCGCTTCTTGATGGAGCGCATTGAGGATGTTGGCTCCGCCGACGTGAAGAAATCCGCCATCCTGCTTCGGCTCTTCAAGCTGGCCTTCATGGCGGTCACGCTTTTCGCGTCCCAGAACGAGCAGGTGCTTCTACCGCACGTTGTCGACATCGTGACGAAGTCCATCGAGCTGTCTACCAAGGCGGAAGAGCCGATGAACTACTTCCTGTTGCTGAGGGCTCTATTTCGGAGCATCGGCGGCGGCAAATTCGAGCATCTGTACAAGCAGATCCTGCCCCTCCTGGAGATGCTTCTCGATGTCCTCAACAACCTCCTCTTGGCGGCCCGCAAGCCTGCCGAGCGGGATCTCTATGTCGAACTCTGCCTGACGGTGCCAGCTCGGCTTAGTAATCTTCTGCCGCATCTCAGCTTCCTCATGCGTCCACTGGTTGTCGCACTGCGTGCGAACACCGACTTGGTTGGCCAGGGGCTTCGGACCCTCGAGCTGTGCGTTGACAATCTCACCGCGGATTATCTGGACCCTATCATGGCACCAGTCATCGACGAACTCATGACGGCTCTTTTTGACCATCTGAAGCCGCATCCGTACAGCCATTTCCACGCTCACACCACCGTCAGGATCCTCGGAAAGCTCGGTGGCCGGAACCGGAAGTTCATGACGGATGCTCTGCCCGTCACCTTCCAGCAATATGTCGATGATCGGTCGAGCTTCGATATCCGGCTCATTGGGTCGAAGCATGAGAGGGCTTTTCCCGCGCATCTGGGCATCGAGCTTGCCATCCGCAAGTTGATGGAGGTACCGAAACCAGTCAAAGGGCCGCAACCGCCACCGTCAAAGCAATACGATCCTTACTACAAGAGGCAGGCCCTGAACCTCATCATTGCGCAGCTCAAGTTGCGGGTGGGCTTTGACAGCCTGCCAGATGATCTCCCCCGCCTTGTCCGCCTCCAGGTCCAGGATCTCATTGCTCGCAATAAGGATGTGGACATCTCTGCCTTCGAGAACTCTGACCGAGAGCGGTCCATCGTCAAGAAGAACGAAGAGGAGGACCTGTTGAAGCGCCTGATCAAAGCGCTCATGTTCGCTCAGTCGATGCCCGACTTCAAGGCAGAGGTGGATGCGTTGCTCCTGAACCTCGCCCGGCACTTTACCATCATCGAAGTCGGGCGAGCATTGATCGACATGAAGAGGGCTTTCAGTCCATTCGACACACAGTCCGGCGAAGGGCCCCTCTTCATTGACAGCAGGGTCTTGTCTGACGCCATCTTGGAGTCTCTGGCCTCTGAGAATCCGGATATCCGGGACGCAGCCGAACGGCTCATCAGAGAAATGTACAACTCGGCCGTTACCATCTTTGGGTCTCCTACACATGTCGCCCGCCTGACCTTCTTCAACAGCCTCGCTTCCACCTTCTGCCATGGCTGCTATGAAGAGGAGTGGTTCACCAAAACGGGTGGAACGTTGGGAATCAAGGCTCTGCTTACCGACGTTGACCTTGGAGACCTCTGGATAGCGGCGAAGCAGATCGACTTCGTTCGTGCCCTTATGTATGTTATCAAGGACATGCCTCAGGACCTTCCTGAAAAGACCAGGAGATCGGCACAGCTCACACTCGAGATCTTATTGACGAGGCTCACGAAGAACATCAAGAAAGAGGACTGCCTACCCGCTCCGCCCCCGGCAGCGCCGCAACCACCTCAGCCCCCCGCTAAGCACTCTCGGATCGCCCAGATCGTGATGATGCTCAACGGAGAGCTTTCGCACATGAACCGACATGTACGAGATACGGCAAGGAGATCCCTTGAGCTGATTGCCAAGGCCGCTGGGGCCGAGGTTTGGGAGCTCCTCGAGCCTCATCGCAAGCACATCCTTCAGCCCATCTATGCCAAGCCGCTGCGGGCTCTGCCTTTTGCCATTCAGATTGGGTTTATCGATGCTGTCACATACTACATGTCCTTGAAGCGCGACTTCGTCCCTTGGGACGAGAACCTCCTCCGTCTGCTATTGGAATCGTTGGCCTTGGCAGACGCAAGCGACGAGTCTCTGGCAGGCAAGACGCTCGAGTTCAGGACGCACGACTTCATCGTCAATCTTCGCGTCTCTTGCATCAAGATTCTCAGCACTGCGATGGCCTACGACGAGTTTGGGAGTGGTGTTAACAACCCCACGAGGATGAGAGTCGTCTCTGTCTTCTTCAAGTGCCTGTACTCCGACTCTCAGCCGACGATTGAAGCGGCCAACGATGCGTTGCGGCAGGTCCTGCAGCATACTAGTAAACTGCCTAAAGATCTGCTGCAGTCCGGCCTGCGACCCGTGCTTCAGAGTCTGCACGATGCTAAACGCTTGACAGTCCATAGCCTGGACAACCTCGGCCGGCTGCTCCGGCTCCTGACAACCTACTTCAAGGTAGAGATAGGGTCTCGCCTTCTCGACCATATCAAAGCGATCGCCGACCCAAGCTTCCTCCAGCAGGTTTCATTCACCTTCTTCGAGCAGCACAACTCCATCAAGGTGATTGCAGCTGTCTTCAACATTTTCCACCTTTTGCCCGAGGCAGCCAAGCAGTTCAAGGAGCGAGTCATCGATACCGTCTTAGAACTCGAGGAGAAGTTGCGGAGGACTCATCACAGCCCGTTCCGCCTGCCCCTGTACAGGTATCTTAACAAGTACCCGTCCGACGTCTGGGCTTTCATGTTGGGCAAGCTGGAAGAGTTGAGATACGGCCGGTTCCTGTCGCAGGTGCTGCGGCATCCGGACAGTCAGGTGCTCCGAGATTACGGTGCAGCAAACGTCGAGTTGATCATCAAGACATGCAACAACATCATTGCCCAAGGCAAGGAGACCAAGTACAACGCCATGATCAACACGATCAACATGCTGGACGCGCTCTGCCAGTTCCCCAACACGTTGTCGTGGCTGGATAACAAGGAGCATATTGACTGGTTGAAGCAGGTTGGGAAGGAGCTTGAGCGCAAGCTAAAGATGAACACTCTGGCGCCAAACCTCCGACTGCCGGCTGATCAGGCCTCCGAGCAGCTGATGGCCATCCTGACCAAGGCACTGGCGAGGAATCCCAAGGATCTGGAGCCGCTTTTTGGTCTTATCGAGTCCATCACAGCGGATGATTTCCGCGAAACGCAGGCGTTCCTTTCGTACATCTACAAGCACATCATCTGCAGCGATTCGATCGAGTTTTGGAGAACGGTTGTCCTCCGCTGCCTTGAGATCTACGCCGGGAGGAGTGCGTCACAGCGGACCAAATGGTATCTGCTTCACAACATCGTCAACCCGATTGTCGCGATGGACGTGATGCGGCACTGGAATCGCGGCGAGTACAACAAAGGCCAGCGCTTCCTTGACAAGACGGTGATCGACTCGATCAACACAAAGATCTGGAAGGTCAACCTCCCCGATCCACAGGAGGACCTCCTACAGCCGCGGATTGACCACACCCGCATGGAGGTGCTTCAGCTCTCGGCCATGCTCGTCAAGTATCACCACCCCATTCTCCAAGACGCTCGCAAGGATTTCATCAAGTTTGGCTGGACCTATATCCGGCTGGACGACGTCATCAACAAGCATGCGGCGTATGTTGTGATAGGGTACTTTATCGCGCACTACGAGACTCCAGCCAAGATCGTGACGCAGATCTACTTTTCCCTCCTGAAAACCAACCAGAACGAGGGCAGAGTGCTCGTCACACAAGCCCTGGAACTGATGGCTCCGGTGATGCCCAAGAGGTGTAACACGCCCCTAACTGACCGAAACCCCGTTTGGACAATTGCACCGCGCCGTATTCTGGCGGAGGAGAGCCAGAATGTGCAGCAGATGACGTGCATCTTCCAGTTTCTCGTGCGGCATCCAGACTTGTTCTACCACACCCGGGACAAGTTCGCCATGCTGATCATCCAGTGTCTCCGCAAAGTGGCTTCGCCGCCCACCCCGTCCAATGAAAGTCGGAAACTCGCGCTCAACATGATGTGGCTAATCTGGCAATGGGAAGAGCGGCGTGTGGAGGGCAAGATGAGCGAACCCATCCGCGCAGCCTCCGAATCGCCCAACACCAGGAAGCGGAAGCTGGAGGAGTCCCAGGCCGCTTCACCTTCTGCTTCACGGCAGACGGAGAAAACGGAGTTCCAGATTCCTGCCATGGGCCGCCATAAGATGGTGAAGTACTTGGTTGAGTTCATCGCGCAGCTGAGCGAACGGTACCCGCTTCCCTCCGCGAAGCCACGCGATCCTGCGGCACCGGCACTGCCCTCGCCGCACACGAAGCTCTGCGAGAAGGCGATGACACTGCTGTACAATCTCCTCCAGCCGCAATATTGGGGTGACTTGGACGTGGACCTGTTCCCCAATGTCACCGATGTGGTCCTGGCGAGCGAGAAGTCGGCATCTCTGCTCACAGCCGATCCATCGGACACGGACAAGTATGACGACAAGTTCATCACCAATATCATCAACACCTTGCAAGTTGTCCGCATCATTCTCAATTTCAAGTCCGACGAATGGATCCTCAAGAACATGGGCCACATCCAAAAAATCCTGGAAAAGTGTTTGAAGTCGGAGAACCCCGAGATCCAAGACTGCCTCCACATGGCCGATAGGAAATACGACGGAGGTCGAGACATCAAGCCCATCGTCAAGCGCATCCTGGATGCCGTTCCGGAGGACGTCCCGATGGAAGATGCAGACGCTGATGCCGAGTCGGAAACGCAAACCTCAGAGATCATTGCGTTCTTCTCGGGCATCGCCACAGAGAGCTTGGCCGCCTCGAACTACGTGTCCGGCATGAACCTCTTGTGGTCACTTGGACGTCGCAAGCCATCCACCATCGACCAGCACATACCCGCCATCATGAAGTCGCTGCAAACGAAGCTTGCCCGGGACCACGTCTCCCATTATGCGGCATTGGCTCATCAGGCCAGTGGCATTCGGCTGCAGCAAGACCCGAATGCGCCGACCGAGATGAATGCCTACGACCTCGAAGTGCAGACGGGCTTGATCCTCAAGGCGATCGAGGTCACAGCGATGCGGATGGAGATCCTGGGCGACAACCGGCGACCCTTCCTCAGCGTCCTAGCGACCATCGTGGAGAAGTCCTTACATACGGGTCTTTGCGAAAAGATCCTTCAGATGGTCGAAGGGTGGGTCTTCCGCTCGGAAGGCACGTGGCCAACACTCAAGGAGAAGACAGCCGTGCTGCACAAGATGATCTCGTTTGAACACCGCCAGGATCCGACGATGTTGATGAAGTTCCTCAACCTCGTCCTCCGCATCTACGAGGACCCCAAGATCATGCGAACGGAGCTGACAGTGCGTATGGAGCACGCCTTCCTCATTGGCACGAGGGCCCAAGACGTCGAGATGCGCAACAGGTTCATGACCATCTTCGACAAGTGCCTTTCCAAGACGGCGAGCGCCCGGCTTGCCTATGTCATTCTTTCGCAGAACTGGGACACTCTGGCAGACTCGTACTGGCTGGCGCAGGCTTCTCAGCTTCTCCTGGGCGGCGTGGACATGAATCCCGTCATCCAGCTTCACCATGACGACTTCCGGACTCTGCAGGTGTCTCAGCTGTTCGGAGCCTACTCCAAGGATACGCGTGAGCCTGGCAATATGAGCGACGACAAATACGAGGCCTTCATGGCGAACCATCGGCGTTTCGTTGCGGAGCTTGGCGATGTCAGGGTGCGCGACGTTCTTGAACCACTGGGCCAGCTGCAGCATATCGACGCCAAGTTTGCCGATGAACTTTGGGTCGCCCTCTTCCCAATGTTCTGGGCGGCTGTGGCCAAGGAAGACAGACCGGATCTCGAGCGCGGTCTGGTAGCCCTGCTCACCAAGGATTACCACTCTCGCCAGATGGACAAGCGTCCCAACGTTGTCCAATCCCTCATGACCGGGGTCGTGAAAACGTGGCCGGCCTGCAAGATCCCGCCGCACGTCCTCAAATTCGAAGCCAAGACGTACGACGCCTGGTACACGGCGCTCTACCAGTTGGAAAACGCGGCTCTCAGGCCCGAGATTGACTCCGCGGCGGTGCGGGAAAGCAACCTGGACGCTTTGCTCGATCTCTACGCTTCCCTCGGTGAGGACGACTTGTTTTATGGGACGTGGCGTCGCCGTTGTCAATTCGTAGAGACGAATGCGGCCTTGAGCTACGAGCAGCATGGGATGTGGGAGAAGGCGCAGCGCATGTATGAGACGGCGCAGATCAAGGCCAGGACCGGCGTCATCCCCTTCTCGGAGTCGGAGTACATGCTCTGGGAGGACCATTGGGTCCTCTGCGCACAGAAGCTGCAGCAGTGGGAGGTCTTGCAGGATTTTGCCAAGCACGAGAATTTTCAGGACTTGCTCTTGGAGTGCGCGTGGCGGAACCCCGAGTACTGGCAGAATCAAGAGAACCGCGACCAGCTGGACACCCTCATCAAGGGCGTCATGGACGCGCCAACGCCGAGGCGATCGTTCCTCCAGGCCTTCATGTCTCTTCTCAAGCTGCACAACAAGCAGGAGAGCATGCAAGACTTCAATCGGGTGGTTGACGAGGCGATCCAGTTGTCGATTAGGAAGTGGCATCAACTTCCGAAGCGGCTCACCGCAGCCCACATTCCGGTTCTCCAGAACTTCCAGCAGCTCATTGAGCTTCATGATGCGAGCGTCATCTGCCAGAGCCTTGCCGGCACGAACGCCAACAACCTTGATGTGAAGTCCGGGGAGCTTAAGCTGCTGCTTAATTCGTGGAGGGACAGGCTTCCGAACACGTGGGACGACATCGTTGCATGGCAGGATATGGTCACTTGGAGGCAGCACATCTTTGGGCTCATCAATGCGACGTACCTACAGCTTCTGCCTCAGCAAGCCCAGGCCACGGGAGGCGCTTCCTTCGCATACCGAGGGTATCACGAGACGGCGTGGATCATCAATCGTTTCGCCCACGTCGCGAGAAAGCACAATCTGCCTGACGTTTGCATCAGTCAGCTCAGCCGGATCTACACGCTTCCTAACATCGAGATCCAGGAGGCGTTCCTGAAGCTGAGAGAGCAGGCCAAATGCCACTACCAGAACCCAGAAGAACTGTCGAGTGGGCTGGATGTGATTAACAACACGAATCTCAATTACTTCAGCGCCCCGCAGAAGGCAGAGTTCTACACCTTGAAGGGCATGTTCCTGGAGAAGCTCGGGCAGAAGGACGAGGCGGACAGCGCATTCGGCACGGCTCTTTACTTCGATATCACCGCGGCGAAGGCGTGGGCCGAGTGGGGTTACTTCAACGACAGGAAGTTCAAGGAGAACCCAAGCGACCTCGGGGCGGCTAAGCAAGCGCTCACGAGCTACCTGCAGGCTGCATCGAGCTACAAGAACCATAAGTCGCGGAAGCTGATTGCGCGTATTCTGTGGCTGTTGAGTATCGATGACGCGAACGGCACGATCGCGTCAGGCTTCGACGACTTCAAGGGTGAAATCTTTGTCTGGTGGTGGATCACCTACATCCCGCAGCTCCTGGTCGGTCTCTCTTACAAGGAGGCGCCTAGAGTCCAGAACATCCTGCTCAAGATTGCCAAGACATACCCGCAGGCGCTGTATTTCCAGCTCAGGACCAGCCGGGAAGATATGTTGACTATCAAGAAGAACCAGGAGGCGAAGGAGCGGGCGAAGCGTAGCCAAGCTAATGGTGCGGCCAACAACAAGCCAAGCGCGTCTCCTCAGCTCACTAAGAAAGAGCCCGGGACTGGCGGCGATGGTTCTCGTCCGGCGACCGCGGGCGGTGAGGCGAGCGGACAAGCAGCCAAGCCGGAGTCGAAGGCCGAAGGAGACAACAGTGCGAACGCGCCGGCGGCAGCAGCGCAGTCTTCCACACCCAATGCCTCGGCACAAGGCGAGCAGACGGGCAGCGGACAGAAGAAACCGCCTTGGGAGCTCACCGAGGAGATTATGAGCGTCCTCAAAACGGCATTCCCCCTGCTGGCGCTGTCCATGGAGACCATGGTGGACCAGATTCAGAAGCACTTCAAATGTCCACCAGATGAAGACGCCTACCGGTTGATCGTTGCCCTCCTTAACGACGGGCTGGCCTACGTCAGCCGCATGCCGACGTCGTATGCCAAGGATGTCAAGTTGCCCGCAGCCACGGAGAACAACATAACACGTTTCGCCGAGACCATCTTGCCGAGCCATATCCGGGGCACGTTTGAGGCCGACTTCGTCAAGGTCAAGCCAACGATGTATGAGTACATCCACAACCTCCGCAAGTGGCGCGACAAGTTTGAGGAGAAGCTGGATCGGCGGCCATCGCCGGTGCCGCTCGAGAGCTTTGCGCACTACTCGCCGCATCTCAGCGAGTTCCGGTACCAGAAGTTTGACGACGTCGAGATTCCCGGCCAGTACCTGCAGCACAAGGACAAGAACCAGGACTTTGTCCGGATCGACAGGTTCCTGCCCAACGTCGACCTGGTGCGCACCATTGGTGCATCGCACCGGCGGCTCAAGATCCGCGGTCACGATGGCAGCGTTCATGCGTTTGCGGTGCAGCATCCCGCAGCGCGGCATTGCCGACGCGAGGAGCGGATTCTGCAGCTATTCCGGCAGCTCAACCAGTCGCTGATCAGCAAAAAGGAGAGCCGCAGGCGGGATCTGCAGTTCACTCTGCCGCTGATGGTGCCCCTCGCTCCTCATATAAGGATTGTCCAGGAGGATACGTCATACATCACGCTGCAAGGCGTCTACGAAGACCACTGCCGGCGACACGGGACGTCCAAGGACGAGCCGGTGCTGTACACGATGGAGAAGCTGCGGGGGCTTGTGGATACTAAGGGACCGGTAAGTCCTGATGAATATGTCCAAAACACAAGGGTGTCCGCGCTAACCAGACATGACTTGTTGCAGCAGAAGCCGCAAGAACACGCAGTCACGGCGCGGCTCGAGGTGCTGCGGGCGATCCAGGAGAAGTACGTGGACAACACGGTTGCGCTCGAGTACTTTCAGGGGGCGTTCCCGGACTTTGCCGAGTTCTGGCTCTTCCGGCGGCGCTTCTCCTACCAGCTGGCGGCGTTGACCTTCATGACGTACGTGCTGCACATCGACAAGCGGTACCCACACAAGATCAACATCGCGCGCGGGTCGGGCAACATCTGGGGCTCGGAGCTCATCTCGTTCATGGCGGCCAACCGGCCCTACTTCCACAACCAGGAGCCCGTCCCCTTCCGGCTCACGCCCAACCTGCAGACGCTCATGGGACCGCTGGCGACCGAGGGCATCTTCGCCTGCTCCGTCATGGCCATCGCGCGCTGCCTGACGGAGCCGGAGCCGCAGCAGCTCGAGCACGCGCTCACGCTGTTTGTCCGCGACGAGATGATGTACTGGTTCACCAGCCTGCACCGGTCCATGGGTAACCTGAGCGAGAACCAGCTGCGCGAGACGGTGCAGGCCAACAGCGACATGATCGTTAAGAAGGCTGTCTCGCTTGCCCAGGCCCCGGCTGGGAACCTGCCCGCGCACCAGACGGTTATTGACCTGATTGCCAAGGCTGTGAATCCCATGAACCTGGCGCTGTGTGACGCGTTGTGGATGCCTTATCTCTGAGCCGACTCGGCCAAGGGTTCAAGGCTGGTTGGTGATGGAGTGCAGTGACGGAGCGGAGGGGAGATTTATCTGCCTTGCTTTGGCTTTGGCTTGGGATGGGGGAGTTACTTGGAGCTGGTGTGTTCAAGTTTTTACGGGAATTCTCCATTGTCGGCGTATCTGTCTCTTGGGAATATCTAGCTAGCGTGGCAGGGCTTGGGAAAAGGGGCGGGACTGGATCTGGGTTATGGAGGCGTGCTATGGAGGGCATGTTACTTGCTTTTTGTCGCTGCTTTACAGTGGTTCGTGAATTATCGGCGTCAATCGATAGTCTTGTGCTAAATACCTTAGCTTCTGCTGTGGTGTCATGTCGTTTTTGCGGTGTCTCGTGAGCGGTATGTACCTGTCCGTTGATTGCTGTGGGGCAGGCCGGCCCGACCCCGATCGGCGGTCCCGAACCGGGGGTCTCCGGGTACTGCTTTCCCGACCGACATGGAACCCCGCATTATGTTGCCGCGGTCTTGTGCGATTTGGTCTTAGTCGCTTTCTTCGGACTCCGATAATCACAACCTCGGCACAGGTCACGTTGTTTCCCTCTTTCCAGTGCCCAGCTCAGGAGCATATCCTTCATTCGAATGTGAGTGACTCGGACTGAGAGGGCCCGGTACTCGACGGCAGTGAGGAAAGAGAACAGGAAAGAAAGGCGTTTGTTTACTTTTATTTGGGTTCGGTATCGAGAAACAAAATCGCAATGGCGGAGAGTGGACAGCAGGCTGTGTCGGTGCCGCGGAAGTTATGGTACGTACATTTTATCTCACCCACTTATTACTTCTCACTTCCTCAATTCCCATATCCTTGGTCATCCATTTCCGGTCTTCTCTTTACCTTCTAGCTGGTCCGATTCAGGGTATCATACTCACCGCTATGCAGGCAAAACCACGACCCGGAGAGCACACTCATGTACCGCTTCATGCAGGACACGAACCGCAAGTACGGCCTACAGCTCAAGGCAGGCTGGCCATTTTCCTCCATCAAACCCCCCTTTTTGTCGTTCATTTTCAATACAGGTTTGATTAACGATTTGCAACAGACATTCAACGACCTCCACAACTTCGCCCTCACCCACAGATCCCTCTTCTGGTCCGACATCTTCCACGCAGCCAACTTCATCTACGAGGGCACCTACACCCGCGTCGTGGACGAGTCCCTCCCCATCGACGCCGTCCCGCGCTGGTTTGAAGGCGTCCGGCTCAACTTTTCCGAGAATGTCCTCTTCTCCTCTTCTCGTTCCACTAAGAACGCCAATGATACGACCGGACGGTGTGTGCGAGATAAGGAGGATGGAAAGGTCGCCATCACCGAGGTGCGTGAGGGCGGGAGCGAGGTGAGGAACGTTACGTATGGTGAGCTAAGGGAGCTGGTGGGCACGCTCGCCAAGGCGATGAAGGCCAGGGGAGTTGAAAAGGGGGATCGCGTGGTGGTTGTCGGCGCGAATAGTGTCGAGACGGCCGCGGTTATGTTGGCGACCGGATGGGTTGGGGCCATCTTCAGCAGTAGCTCGACGGATATGGGCGTGAAGGGGATCTTGCAGAGGACGGTGCAGGTTAATCCTAAGGTGAGACACCCCAGGAGCTCTGTCTAGATGCGGGGAAACTGATGACATGGTCCACCAGTTGCTGTTTATGGACGATGCTGCGCTGTACAACGGCAAGGTCGTGGATCTGAGGGGCAAGATGGCCGAAGTCGTTGAGGGGTTGAAGGAGTGCTCCAACTTCGCCGGTGTGGTGTCGATCCGTCGGTTTGCCGAGGCGAGGGATATCTCGGGGGTGCCCATGGCGGAGACGTGGGAGTCCTTCGTCGCGGCTGCGGACAGGAATTCGCCGCCGCCCGAGTTTGTCCGCATCGGCTTCCACGAGCCCTGGCTGATCTGCTACTCGTCCGGCACGACAGGCATCCCCAAGGCCATTGTCCACTCGACGGGCGGCATCATGGTCAACTCGTACAAGGAATCCCGCCTGCACGAGGGCCTCGGGCCGGACAGCGTCGCGCTGCAGTACACCACCACGGGCTGGATCATGTACCTGGCCAACGTGGGCGTCCTGCTCTGGGGCGGCCGGGCCATCTTCTACGACGGGTCGCCCTTCCAGCCCGACGCCAGCATCCTCATCCGCCTGGCCGCCGAGCACGGGGCGACCAAGCTGGGCATCAGTCCGCGGTGGATGTTCGAGGTGGCCAAGGCCGGACTCCGCCCGCGCGACATGGTCGACCTCTCGCGCCTGCACACCGTCACCTGCACGGGCATGGTGCTGTCCGACCAGCTGTTCGAGTGGTTCTACGACGTCGGCTTCCCGCCCCACGTGCACCTGGCCAACATCTCGGGCGGCACCGACATCGCCGGCTGCTTCGGCGCCATGAACCCGCTGACCCCGGTCTACGTGGGCGGCACGCAGGGTCCGTCGCTGGGCGTGCACGTCGCCATCTACGACTCGCTGCTGCCCGACGGCGCCCAGGGCAAGGAAGTGGCGCCCGGCATGCCAGGCGAGCTGGTCGCCGCCGCGCCCTTCCCCAACATCCCCTGCTTCCTATGGGGCGACGAGACAGAGCCTGGGAAAAGCCCCGCCGCGCCGGGAACCAAGTACCACGCAGCCTATTTCGCGCGGTTCCAGCACGTCTGGGCGCACGGCGACTTCTGCGTGGTGCATCCCGTGACGGGCAACATCACGTTCCTGGGACGCGCCGACGGGGTGCTCAACCCTTCGGGCGTGCGGTTTGGGTCGGCCGAGATCTACTCGGTCATCGAGCGGCGGTTTGCCGACCGCGTGCAGGACTCGCTGTGCGTAGGCCAGCGGCGGCCGCAGGACAGCGACGAGTCGGTCATGCTCTTCCTCCTGATGCGGCCCGGCGCGCGGTTCGATCGGGCGCTGGTGCACGAGGTCAAGCAGGCCATCGCCGCCGACTTGAGCAAGCGCCACGTGCCCAAGTACGTTTTTGAGACGCCTGAGATTCCGGTGAGTCTGGTTCATTTTTCCTTTCCGGTAGTAGAAGGAGAGGGGAAGGCTAATAATTAATGTCACGACCAAGACAACGGTCAACCTCAAAAAGGTCGAGCTGCCGGTCAAGCAGATCGTGTCGGGGCACACCATCAAGCCGAGCGGCACGCTGGCCAACCCAGAGAGTCTGCAGTATTATTACCAGTTCGCCAAGGTGGAGGAGCTGCTTGGGCCGAAGGAGAAGCTGTAAACTGCTCAATGTGCCGTTGCCAGGAGTGGGAGCGCCAGGGGTTACTAAGAAATTGGGAGGGCAAAGAGATGACACAACTAAATCGAATCTGAAGTAGCTATAAGGAGTACCAGTAATCGCTATACCGGGGTTGCCGAGCAGATGCTGTCTATTTGTGCCTGGGAAACGGGAAGTCAGTTCATTGCCCCGTTGGAGCCAACGGGAGCAGTGTCTCTCTTGCACTAATCCTGTGTTTCTTCATTAAGAAAATCACTGTCACCAGTCTATTTACCCAGTACCGCCTCCCCGTTTTTTCCGTTCCCCTAAGTACCCCGGCGCCATCGCTATGCTATGCTATGCCATACCTTTCCATGCAGGCAATATCCATCCGAGGCCGATTACCAAAATACAGTATCCTTTGTTTTGCTCAAACAGATGCTTGCTTCTGCAACCCACCGACTTCAATCAATGTCGCTCATCTCCATCATACTTTCCACGCCCGCCCCATATCCCCCAACCCCTCCTCCTCCTCCCCCACGTCTCCCAGTACCGCGAGTATTCCCGCCTCTCTCAACCCCCTTCTCCTTATCCCAGGACGACGAGGAGGACGATGTGGCAGCTGCCGTCCTCCCCCTAGTCCTTCTCTCAACCCTCACTCTCGCCGCAGCCTTCTTCTCTTTCAACTCAGCCTCAAACCGGTCCATATCCACAATCCCTTCGTCCTCCTCTCCCCTAAAACTACCCGACAAATCCAGACCGGTACTGAAGCCGCCGGCCAACGCAGCCACGTCCTTGTTCGACGACTCATCCAGCGCAATCCTCATCAGGTCGGTGGCGATCGGATCCTGCGGATTCACCGACAGCGCCTCATGCAATTCCCTCGCCGCCTCGTCAGGCGAGCCCTTGTCCAGCAAGATCAGCGCGCGCGTGCACAGCACGGCCGCGTCTTTCCCGCCGTCGCGCAACACAACGTCGAACTCGGCCAGCGCCTCGTCCAGCAGGCGCAGCCGGCGGTAGGCGTGCCCCAGGTTGGTGCGCGGGCCGAGCCAGGCGTGCGGGTCGGCGCCGGTCTCGTCGGCCACGCGCAGCGCCTGCCGGAAGAACTTGGCCGCTTCCTTAAGGCGGTTCTGGTGGTACAGCACGACGCCCATCTCGTTGAGCAGCAAGGGATCGGTGCGGCAGAGCGAGTAGGCCGATTTGAGGAACTCCTCGGCGGCCGTCATGTTGTTCATGGCGTGGTTCTGCATGCCGAGGAATAAGTGGGGCAGGTGAGTGCCGGTGAACAGGCGCGCGGCTGTCGAATACGCTGTGATGGCCTGGTCGTGCTCGCCTTCCGCCGCGAAAGTGTGCGCGAAGCCGATCCAGGCCGGGCCGAAGGTCGCGTCCATCATGGACGACTTGGAGAAGTACCGCCGCGCGTCGGCGATCTTGCCCGTGGCGAGGTAGTAGGTGCCGACGGCGTGCCAGGTGCAGGCCTTGTCCGGGTGGTTGTCGGCCAGGTCGTGCGCGGCGAGGAAGAGCTCGTTGGTCTGTTTCAGCTCGTACAGGCAGGCGAGGTGGACCGGGTAGGCGGGGAAGTTGGACTTGTCCTCCTTGAGGATGGCGGTGGTGAGCGCGAGGGCGTCTTTGAAGCGGCACTGCGTGTAGAGCTGGTCGGCACGGGCGAGGAGGATGTCCGGGTTGTCGGCGAGCCCGTAGTGGGTGGAGAGGGATTCGATGGCCGTGTTGAAGGCCCGCGGGTTGCGGTACTTGGAGAGCTGGGTCTGGTACAGCATCTGCACGTAGTCCCCCGGTTCCGTCTTAAGTTCCGGGTCGTCGCCGCCCCTCGGCGCCCGCACTGCGTTAAAGTCGAGCGACTGCATAAATTCGTCCTCCTCGTCGGGCGACATGAGTGAGTTGCGTACCAGCTGGGTGAAGGCCTCGTAGCACTGCACGTCAATGCGCAGCGCGTCTTTGTACGCCTCCTTGGCCCGGTCGAAGGCGTTTTCCTTGGCATAGCAGAGCCCCCGCAGGTAGCACATGCCGGCCTCGAACCGGCGAGTCGACCACTCTTCCTCGCTGACTTCGTCCGGCTGGCGGTCGGGGGCCTTGGAGCCTGCCCTGGTGCCACGGGTGGTCGTCCGGGTCGTCTTGCGCTTCGCGTTGGTGGTGATCAGGTGGGTTGGGGTGTGCTCGCCCAGCAGGGTCAGGGCTTCGGTGAAGAGGTTTTGACGGATCAGGCAGTGGGCGGCGAGGTAGCGGCACCAGGGGTTCGAGCCGATCAGGTTGTGCGAGGTCAGCAGATCGTGTGAGCGCGCGTAGTTGCCGGCGTTGAAGTGGACCTGGGCAAGCCAGAAAGCATCGTTATCGTCTTCTGCGGAAGGGTGAGCGGGTCAGCGGGGATGCAGCGGTCGCAAAGGGTGGTAGGACGCTGCCCTACTCGTCATTGCCAGCAGCTTGTCGCCTATGAAGATGGCAGAGTCATATTGCGCCTTGTTGAGCGCATCTTGGCGCCAGTCGCGGAGAAACCTCTCCATGTTTGGCTGCGACGAAGCCATGGCTGCGTGTTGCGTCTCGTCATGGGCTGAAGCAGGGCCCGCTCGCCAGGGCGGTTGCAGCAATTTGCCCGTCGCGGGCAGCTCTTGCGCGAGATTCGAATTATACGACCAGCCGCCTTTACATTGGCCCTTTGCGTATGTGTGTCGCTGCAGACCCTTTCCCAGGCCGAAGGCTTGTTGCGACTTCTGGACGCGGTTGCCAAGGAGAAGCTGGATGGAAGACGCGCTGAAAGCGGGGCGCGGGTTCAGCAGCTTGGCATGTGTTAGTGGAGACACTCCACTCCACAGCAGACTTCCAGGTTCACAAAACACTGGAACAGAACCACCAACTTTAACCTCAGGTAAGGTTGTTTCAACAACTGGGCAGCAACCTGGTATTCGTATTACAAACAAGGAAACGCTATCAGCACTCGACAAGCAATTCTTCATTAATATATATCATGTACAGTATGAAGGTACACCAAATTCTCTGTATCCCTACCCCATCATTTCAATGACCTGCTCATTGGAAATCGCGCCCGCCAAGCGTGCGATTCCTCGGCTGGCCCAAGCCCAAGCAGCCAGCAATCTTGTAGAACACATCGATGTTGCTATACGTCCCGCCAAAGGTCTCCTGGCACGGGCCCATCGCGTACACGGGCACATCCGTCAGCGAGTGCACACCCTGCGCCTCCTCCGTCGGCAGCGTGCCGTTGACCACGAAGCCGTTCGGCCTGTCGGTCGGGTTGACGTAGTACTCGCCGTCGGCGCCCACCACAGCGGGCGTGCGCGGCTTCTTGCCCACGCCAAACATCTCGCGGTGGTCAGGGTTGGCGCCCAACCCCGCCGCGATCACGTAGCGCGGGTCCCAGTTGAGCGGGAAGTTGGCGCCCGTGCCGTACGAGACGCCTTCCTTGGGTTGGGTGTACTGCGACAGGCCCGAGTTGGCGTACACGCCGATGGCGTTGCGCTTGGCGCGGTCGTCCTGCTGCGCGGCCGCGTACTTGGTGTCGGAGCTGCCGAATACGTCTGGTGACAGGTTCTGTTAGGTTTGGGGTTTTGTGGGAGGGGAGGGGAGGGAGGGGGAGAGGAGAGGGAAGACGTACCAAAGCCGTGACCGTGATCAGCGGACACAACGATGAGGGTGTCGTCCAGGATGCGGAGGGACTTCAGCTTCTCGATGGTGGCGCGGACCGTGTCGTCCAGCTCGAGCAGGTCGCCCAGGGCGCGGTCGTAGTCGAGCGAGTGCATCTGCTTGTCGATGGACGCCGCCTCCGACATGAGGAAGAAGCCGTTCTTCCCGCCGCGATTGTGCAGGATGTCGATGGCCTTCAGCGTCATCTCCTTGAGGCCAGGCAGGTCCTTGGCCGGGCCGTCGGCGCCGGACGGGTCGTTCTTGAGCGTCGCGAGATTGTCGGTGAAGACGTTGCGGTCGAGCCAGACAGGCAGGTTGCCCTTGCAGAAGATGCCCAGCGCCCTCTTGTCGCTGGGGGCTGCCTGCAGTGCCGTCTTGTTCAGGCTGACCGAATACCCCTTCTTCGCGAACTCGGCGTAGTAATCCTTGCCGTCTAAGGAGCCGGACCCGGGAATGAACTGCTCGGCGCCGCCACCGAAGAAAACATCAGGCCCATCATGCTTGGTCCAGGAGTAGTTGCTGACGCCGTTCAGCGCCTGGTCTACCAGGTTGCCATACTTCGAACGCAGGCGGGTGTGTCCGGTCAGAGCAATCGGCGTGGCATCGGCGATGAAGGCAGTCGAGACAGCGCCCCAGGCGGATCCCTGAGACAAGTCAGCAAGCCAACGCTCCAGAGAATGAGATCAGCAATAATTGCCTACCCAGATACGGCGCAGGAGCTCGACAATGGTTTCCACCTTGGGGTCGTCAAACGCGTCAGGGGAAGAGTCGGCATACACACTGACAGTCGTTGTTAGAACCCCTGGAACTCATTGGTCCGCCTGGTGGCTCACCCCATCGCATTCACCGTGCTCTTGTGGCCGGAATACAGCGCCGAAGCCGAGTTGGCGCTGTCGGTGATGAAGCTGTCGATCGAATGAGACTGTCACGCATTATGTGTCAATACAACTCTCGATTGATGACGGCTAACGTTTTGCAGAACCAACCATTTGATGACCCAGAACCGGGAACTCGTCGATCTTGAGCAGCGTCTGGTACTTGCCGTTGACCGTCTTGTGCGCAAGCAGGCGCGCGGCGGTGATCATGTTGGTGGTCATGCCGTCGCCGATGAAGAAGATGACGTTCTTGGCCTTCTTCTTGGTCGCCAGGGGACGGACAGTCCACTTCGCCGTTGTCGTCTTGCCATTGTAGTACTTCAGGGTGACCGTGTAGTCGCCCGGCTCATACAGCGCCACGCGGCGGTACGCCTTGGACGCGACATTGACAACCGACGGCGTGTTGGCGTCCTTGGCGAACAGGTCCTCGAACCAGGAGAAGGTCCATTTCTCCAGCTTGGGCTCGCCGACCTTGAAGAACTCAGCGATGCTCTTGGCCTTATGGCCGTCCTTGGCGATGGTGGCCGTGAACTTCTCGTCCGGCACGCCGTTGTTGAAGGCCTCGGACCCGTTCTTGGGCGCGTGCACCTCGAAGCGGATGTCGAATTCCTGGCCCGGGAGGAAGTCCTGCTGGTCTGGCGGGATCACACAGCCCAAGTCCGGGCAGGTGCCGAGTCTCTGGAAGGTCTGACCCGAGACGGCCGACAGCGAAGCTGCCAGGCACAGGGCGGCGGCATTGAGCTTGAGCAGCATTTTGCCAGAGCACGAAGCAGAGAGGCTGGCTCACGAGCTGTCGATCAAGAGCAAGCTCCCTCACAAGAGCTCGAATTCTGCCGAACCCCGCCCAGCTTTTATATTGCTGCTGCAGTGTACCCGAACAACGTGCCTTCCCATCCGCCAACGTCACCTACCCTTGTCAAATTGTCAGTTGCATGGCCACGGGGCGACGGACGATCCCGCAACTGGAAGCATCCAGCCGGCGACCTTCCTAATATGGAAACCGAGCTGGCGACT
The DNA here is from genome assembly GCA_033296875.1 of Achaetomium macrosporum. NCBI lineage: Eukaryota > Fungi > Ascomycota > Sordariomycetes > Sordariales > Chaetomiaceae > Achaetomium > Achaetomium macrosporum. The sequence goes on along the minus strand of MU860010.1, from coordinate 78,542 downwards.
TACACGCCAAGGGGAATCATGGTGAACAACCTCAGCACGTGCGCTGCTCGAGCACCTCTTCCTTCCGGGGCGATTCTCCATCTTCCGTCATGCTCGGGAAGACTGGATGCCGCTGGCGTCATTGTATTGCCTGTCCGCGGGGCTGGCCATCCCATGTTTCGCTCGCCCCAATCTCGCCTGCTGCATGCCAAGCACCTCGCCAAGACTTCCCTCCCAGCTTGGTGTTGAACGTGGTCCGGCCCGCAAAGCTTATTGGCGACCGCCACGCTCGGTTGCTCAGGGACAGGAGCACTGCGGGAAGCCAGCTTTGGGCTTTCTGCAGCTTCCAAATGCAGATGTGGCGAAGATAAACAGGATCCGATAAGTATGCTGCTGTGGATCGCGTCACACAACGACCCCAACTCCCGGGAGCTGCCGAATCTTCAAACGACTCATCACCGCCGGGCGGACGCTCCGGTGCCGGCCATGGATGTCTTGGCTCCTGCCCTGATCCCTCCCAAGCTGCTCTGATATGCCTGTTTGATCCCCCGGGATATCACCGCAGACACTTCGTATATACTGAATTTAATCCGCTACCTCTTCAAATGAAGACAGATAAGCAGGTCAAAGCTCCTGAAAGCCCCGGATTCCAAAACGCCTACGAAATGGCCGGAAGAAAGCCATCGCGACAGTGCCCAGCAACGCCACAGCCGACGGCCCGGATGCAAGGTGCTCTCCTCTACGACTTAGCAGTGGGTTATATGGGCCGTTGTACGGCAGCGGTTCTCTGTGAAGACTGGACCTTCGACATACACAGTGGCTAAACACAAGTACGATTGTGATCTGTCTGCGTGCCGAAGGCGAATCCGTGGCTAATCTCCTGTCCAACGAAGTGCGATGTTCACAATAGCATTTTCAAACCGTAAGCTGAGGATTACCTCCAGTAATTGGCCATGTTCTCCTGTCGGCTAGGAGAGGTCGGTGCAGTGGAATACTTTCAAAAACACGATCTACTAGTAGTTTATAGAGAGGACAGCATGATTTCTGCCAGCGATAGGCGGAACCACAGACTGTTGAGAGCCGGTTGCTCAAAGTCAAGAACTGTCGCTGATATGACCATTCACAAAACCCAACCCCTCGTTCAGCATGACCAGCACCCTTGGGACATCATACATGTGCTTACCTAGTGGCGATAGGTGCCACAGTGCAGAGCTGGCAGGGTCTGGAGGAACCTTGATGGCCACGGAAGCGGTACCCGTCCTCAGCGACGAGAGCCAACCTGGAAATAAGTCTCAAGGAACCTTGATGACCACGGAAGTAGTACCCGGCCTCAGCAACGACACGAGAGCGTAAAAAAGCGTGATGACCGACACGAACGTCAGCCTCGTGCAATAGTTTAGGGAGCATGCGGACTTCGGATGAGGATGATGTCGACCGCGTGACGGTCTCCTCGATGCTACCGAATCTCTAGTGCGCCGAGTTGAGTATGTTCCGTCCTTCGCCTAGTCTGAAAGGCTGTTTTAACTTTAGCTAACTCCGTAGATACTACTAGTCCATGCATCCTAAGAGCAGTTACAAATTCAGAAATACTAGGGGGCTGCACCTCGACTCAAGCTGCAGCCAAGATGTTCTTGGGGTTCATGCTTCCATCCAGTACACATAGCACCCTCTTTGCAGTCAACGCCAGCGGCATCGTGGCTGTGAGAGCGCAAGGGTTAGCTATCTGAATCCCATACCACTAACTTGTATCTTACTCAGCGATTGGAGATCAACATAAGTATATAACGTCAACATGACTTAGTCAAAACCAGATGGCTCTTCCTCGCCGGCTTCATCTTCTTCCTGGACCTATCACTCACAGCAGCAGCCCGACTTTTATTTGATAACGCACAGTATGATATCAACTGGTGTGATGAGCAAAAAAACAAAGCTGCCATGGTTAGGTGTCATACTATGATGTAGCTGACGAAGAAGAGAAGATAGCGTACTTACTAAGTATATAAGGCAGATACTATTTCGCCTAGCTATTAGTAATAACCCCAAAGAGTCTGTCTCCCAAGATAACACTTGGAATCTTCTTGAGAGCTTTGCTTTCCCCGTTTTTACTACCCACCGACCTTTCATCTTCTTCCCAAAACCACAGCTGCAGCACCCGTGTAGCATTGAGTGAGCGTCACCTAGTTGTCACCTAAAGTACGTAGTAATGGGTGATATCGATGGTGTTGGGCCAGTCGACGTAATGGAGAGTGTGTGAAGCCTGCCGCTTGTGCACCACGTGACGCCTTTGAATTGTGCATATACAATGCCGGTTGGGTCTTGCCATGAGTCTTCTGCGTCCTGCCCGTCTTGCTGGAACTTCGAGTGAAAGCTCCGTCCCCCCTCACTCTTCTGGCCGATTTGGAGACTGGAGCCGAGCAACACATACCCGAAGCAATAGGTTAGCGGATTGCCGACACAAGTCAGCTTTAAGCCTTTAAGCACAGAGAACGGAAGATGGCTACCTATTTTTATCGAAATGTGCTCCAGGGTTAGCTGCCCTGTACCCGTTCCTCCTTACTCCCCAAACCCAAAGCCCTCAAGTCATCCGCCAATCCCCTTGCCTCTTCCTGATCAAACACCTCCTGCGCATCTACCCCGGCTTTTAAGCAAGAAGAATGAAACCACACCCCTCGAGTTTCCGCTTGGCCATTCCGTCCCGCCAAGCCCGGTCCTAAGCCCTCAATCAACACCCTCAGATTCCCCCTCCGCACCCCTCCGCCAACAATAACCTCCACCCGTTCGGTCTCAGCAGCCGAAACCACTTCCCTCAACCTGACCACATTCCCCACTGCCGAACCCAAGCCACCAGAAGTAAGCATCCCGTCAAACCTGCACTCTCGTACGGCCTCCATCACCCGCTCTACCACCTCTTTCCCTGACTCAGACCCCCTCTGAGAAAGGAGGGCATCAACAGCGCGATGTAAAACCGCCTTGAACCCCGCATTCCTCACCGTGGTAACCAACTCGATGTTTCTCTCCCTATCTAGCGCCAACGCACTGTCGAGACCCCTTCTCCTTAGAATACCGAAAACGAAGCCGTCCCCTTTGGAAGCGTCCAGCAAGCCAGAGGAGGTAAATTCAGTGATGGAGTCAGCCATGGTGGTGAATTCTTCCGGGGTGTAGATGAAATCTTGGGCTTCCTCATGGTCTTGGCTTCGTCCAGGACTTGTTGCAGGCGAGGGAGAAGACGGAGGGCCGCGGGGGCGGATCATGATTCGGATTGTCGGGCGGTTGTCACGGCTGAGGGAGGAGAGGAGGGCGGTGAGTTCGTCGAGCGTCGGGGTTGTGCCGCCCTGAGCTTCTCCCATTGCACAAAGAGTGAGTTGGCTATGTTTGGAGATTATAGTACATACAATCATGTATGATTGCTTGAGTGTAAAGACGAAAGACAGGATTCATGACCTACCGTAAGACCCAGCACGGTTCAGCTCAAGGCGGCTGACCCCAAGTCTGGCCGCAAGGGCACCGGCATCTGAGCCGAAAATGGGCACTTCAAGCGGCACACGAACTGTCGAGGCCATGATGTCGTCTCCCCTCACAGCAGTGAATGCAGGTTGAGAAAGAACAGGAGACTGCCGCAAAGAACAAATCGCTAGGTGTTTATTGGGATTCTGGTCGTGCTCTGTCGTAGTTTGCCCTGCTAACCCCGCAGACAGATCTTGTTGGTGTTGTAGTGTAGGATGCCTGCTCCCACTGGTCTGGAAAATCCCGTAGACCTACACGCAATGACTTTGCAATCACACTTATTGAGTCTTGTTACCAGATGATGTGCAGTACCGGCACCGCGATCTGATTTACCCCGCCGGACCGACCCGCTTTCCCGGGTCCCGCGTGACGTGATCTGATCTTAGTGATCCGCCCTAAACCTTATTTCGACGACGCGTTGATACTTTTCAACAGACCAGATCGTGAGCTCATAATTTGAGTCTGCATTACACGACGATGTCGTCATCCACAGTCACGGAACCGCGATCTGATCTTCCCCGTGAGGAATGACATCGCGGACCTGCTTCCGGGTCCCGCGTGATGCGATCTGATGTTAGTGATCTGCCCTAAACCTTACTTCGACGACGCGTGATGCCTTTCGACATATCAGATCACGTCTTAACGATTTCGTGTTACACGATGATGCCACCATCCACAGGGCCGGGACCGCGATCCGATCTACCCGGCGCGATAATGACATCGTGGACCCGCTTCCCCGGGTCCCGCATGACGCGACCTGATCTAAGTGATCCGCCCTAAACCTTATTCCGACGACGCGTGATGATTTAGAACACGGCCTAGGCACGCGTATAATACGCGTGACGAGGATTTCGCGCTAACAACTAAAATATTCACTCTTCAAGGCACATTTCAAGAAAGAATCTCGCTCCTGGTAACAGGGATTTGCGATCTGGTCACTTTCAAGAGACATTATCACGCGTAGACCTCGCCATCCGATGTGCTGTGAATGCACCATGTTGAATTGCCCTCCTGGACTAGACCCGGAATCCCTCAACCCATCCTAGGGCCTCCGCCCGTCGAATAAGCGGGGCATCTCCACCCATCGCCGCGGCAACCAGTGTTGACTTGACTTTGCCCCTTTTCCGATGTGTCTACCAAAAAAATCTGCGCTTGCGAAAGGCCTGTGGCCGACCCTGTTCACTGTTGGTAGCCGGGGCTCCAAGGAGCCATAGCGTTCGCACAGTGAGCGGCAGGCTGGTGCACGGACAGGCCGTTCTCCTCGACTTCTGTACTCTCCAGACGATCATGGTTAGCTGCGAACCTGTTGCAGGAGTATTGGGGGTGCGGGGCGCCGTGGAGAACAAGACGTGGGATCGCCGAGGAGGCCGCGAACCCGACGGGCTGGGAGAGGGAGGACCGGCGGTAGGGCTGGGGCAGGGAGGAATCGAGGTAGGGTCGGGGCGTGGGGTACTGACAGAGCCGGGCCTTGACAACCTGCTCCTCCTCAAGGCGCTTCTTCTCCATGGCCTTCTTGGTCTGCTTCTTCTTAAGCGACTGCTCTGAAGCCTCGTGTTAGCTGTTTGCTGGCCTGTCTACAGAGGTTGGGCGAACGGGACTCTTACCATATCTCCAATACGGAATGCAAAGCTTGCCGACGTTCGGCGAGAACTTGCTCTGGTAGGCATTAAGGAAGTAATGCTCATCTAGGCGACCGTCAGTGAACAGTTCCTAGTCGCTTAGCGCCCTGCGTGGGCTTGTAATGGCAGCGTAAGTTGGGGAAACTCACAAACGCTGAGGCCGGTGTACTGGCGGCGACGCACACTCATGCGCTTCGCCATTTCGCTGGCAACCCAGTCCCAGCCCTTCTCCTTGTTATTGCGGTAGTCCGCGCCGAGACGCTTGGGGGAATGAGGCATAAGTTCTGTCCAGAAGATGTTTTCTTCCTCCTTGCTCCAGATTTTACCGCCCATTTTGTCAACGCCGGGCGGGTAGAGTGAGTGGTAATATCAAAGTGATCCTGTGAGGGTTGGTAGGGCAAGCAGCGGCTCTCAATTGCTTGCAGAGAAGCTGTTGTGATGCAGAGGAAGATGGAAGGACTCCGATGGGAGGGAAGCGGCCTGGCTTTTTATAGTGGAAAGTGAACGGAGCGGCACTTCCCATGACCGACCATCTGAACTTGACTCCTGTTCATGAATAGGGCTCCACGCTTGAACTCAATGGGCAAAATGACCTTGACTAAGTATTGTGGAGGCCCCATGTGTGATTCCCAAACGGAGCGGCACTTCCCGTGGCCAACCATCCGAACTCGACCTCTGGTCATGACCACGGCCCCGTGCCTGCAATGAATTGGCAGAATCACCTTCGCTAGTAATTGTAAGGTCCCGTGGATGACTGACCAAGATCCTTGCCTAATAGAAGCAAGCCAGGATCCCGGTCATCCGGACTGCAGAAGCCCTGGATCCCTCGGAACTGACATGAGCCCCATTGTGAGCGAAGTGTTTGCCCTGAATTCTCCCCTCAAGGGCCAAGGCAATAGAGAACACGGGGCCCAGATCAGGTCATGCGAAGCGAAGGTGGCACGAAGGACCCGACAGCATCCACTCTTGATCAAGACCTAGCGTACCGTTATCTGTCTTTTATTTGCACTTCCGACGAACGGTCGGTTCGTGAGTGACCCACAGGTCCTGTTGCCCTGTGATCCCTGAGTCCTCGTGAAGGATAGTGATCCATGGTTTAGCTGGCGTCACTCAAATGGGCTCGTGGGCTCGGGAGCGGAGTATCCCCGAGATTGAAGGTAAGACGCGAGCCTCCTTTCGGCTCTGGAGAACTGGGACGAGACATCAGTCCTGCCAGCTTGCAGAAGACACTGCTCTTCCAATGCTTACAATACTCTTTTGTTGCAGAGGCACGACACCGTTCTTGACCCAGAGGCCCCAGCTGCCCATAATGTTGGCTAACATCATGTCGGTTGCCAGCCGATCACCCACGATGGCAATCTGGTGGGGGCTGGTCACTCCAGTTTCCGGATGGTTGCGGAAGTAGGACAAGATCTCGTCGCCACAACCTGGCTTCTTCACGGAATGAGAGAGGACATTGACGCCAGTCGATTTCTCGACCTCTGACCCAAGCCTGCCATCAACATCATAGCTTGTCGCACCGGCAGTATTGGACACGATCAGGAGACGACGTCCTGGGTAGGCTGCCCGCAGAGCCTCGAACCGGCGCTTTTCAGTTTTAGCATGAATATACAACACTGGAACGCAGAAGCTGGGGAATGCCTCACACACAGAGCGAACATCAACGGGATACATGTATAGGGATAGGAAGACAGAAAAGCACATGGCAACCAAGATGATGACATGATTATTTACCTTGTACGGCTCGTAGACCTGGTTGTGGTCAGGGACGGCAAAGCAGTCGTCTTTGTCCAGGACAACTGCCCTGATGTCTACCTGTCGGCCCTTCTTGGCAAAGGCCTTGTCGAGTGGAATCGGCAGGTCATCGAAGGTGGCGACAGTTGCGTGAGGAAGACACAAAGACGGCTTCGCCAGCAGCTTGAAAACGTTGAGTGAGGCCGAAAGGTTCAAGTTCATTTTACGCCACCCAGTTGATTCCGAAAAGAGTGGTCAACCTCGCAGTAATTAGGTAAATTACCGGTACTTTGGGGTACTGCGGACGGTGCGGGAAAAGAGGCGGGGTAGGCAAGGCTCTGCTTGATGTTGAACTCACTGCATCCCAGGACCCAGAGTTGTTCATCCCGAACTCAAATAGGAGGTGGGGGTTGACAGCGCACGGGCCATCTTGGCAATTCTGGGGAAGGCGCGTCGCTGCACTCTGAGCGCGTCTCAATTAAGTGCACAAGAACCATCCTAGGCAACCGGCCGGGAACATGGAGCATTTCGGCAGCATTTCCAACTTGAAGTTCAGGTGACAGAAATGGCCCGCAGAAAAGCTGCGGTGGAGGCGTCAGTACCGCGTACTTCTCGAAAGCGGGATTTGCCCATCGACCCATACGAGCTGCCCGATGAAAACGAGACACCAAGACGGCGACGACGTCTAGATGCCACAGGCGCAACTGACGAAGGGACAAATGGAGAAAATGTTGCGGACCATGAGGACGCAGATCCTTTTCCCAAGCCAAGTCCTGCCAGGAGGCCAGGACGCCCTCCCAAATCCACCGCTGCGGGACCCCCAAACGGTCAGGCAACGACGCCTTCAGCCAGGAAGCAAAGACCCCCCAACGAGACGCCGATCAAGCTCAATGGCATCGACACTCCAAGCAAACGGAATATTGCCGACCGATCGGCCAGGAAAAAGAGCGCCAGAGCCATTATCGACCGCGTGATAGGGGGAGCAGTTAGCGATGATGAGGTCGAGGAGGGCGATATTGCGCGTGAGATCTACGAGTCCAGCGAAGACGAAGAGGAGGAAGCAGATGAGCGAGGACGTCTGGATGGGGATCAGGAACCCACAACACCGTCGAAAACCCCAGGGAGAAAGCGCAGGGTGGCAGCGCGGAAGCGGTCACCAACACCGCCTCGGGATCTCCCTGCTCACGAGCAGTACTTCTACCAAAACAGACCCGGCCTGGCAAAAACGTCCAACAATACCCTGTCGTCCCTGAGCCTCCTTACGCACGACGAGTACTTCTCCATTTTCCGCAAACTCGACAACCCCCACGCCGCGGACGTTGAGTTCCTCCAGTCCCTCCACGCCGAGTCCTTCCCGCAATGGGCCTTTGAGCTCTCCCAGGGCTTCACCACCTGCCTTTATGGTTACGGCTCCAAGCGCCGACTCTTGCACAACTTCGCCACCTACCTCTCCTCCCAGAACCCTACCCACACAATAGTCATCATTAACGGCTACGTCCGCACCCTCACAACCCGCGACATCCTCTCCACCTTGACCGCCGCCCTCCCGTCCTTTTCCTCTCCCGGCACCGGCGGCAGCAGCAGCGGCGCCGGTAGTAACCCTTCCAATACATTACAATCCCTCCTCTCCTCCCTCTCCACCACCACCCCACAGACAACCGTCACCGTCCTCATCAACTCCCTCGACGCGCCGCCCCTCCGCAAACCAGCAACACAAACCCTCCTCTCGCAGCTCGCCTCCCACCCACAGATCCGCCTCGCCTGCACAGCCGACACGCCCGACTTTCCCCTTCTTTGGGACGCCGGCCTGCGCGCGGCCTTCAACTTCCTCTTCCACGACTGCACCACCTTCGTTCCCTTCGCGCCGTGCGAGCTGGAAGTTGTGGACGAGGTGCACGAGCTCCTGGGGCGTAAAACACGCCGCGTGGGCGGGAAGGAAGGGGTTGCTTTTGTGCTACGGAGTCTGCCCGAGAATGCGCGAGCGTTGTTCAGATTGTTGGTTGGGGAGGTCTTGGCTGCTATGGAAGAAGGGCAGCAAGGGGAGGAGGTGGCGGTGGAGTATAGGATGGTGTATAACAAGGCTGTGGAGGAGTTTATTTGCAGTTCGGAGATGGCGTTTCGGACGCTGCTGAAGGAGTGAGTCTTAGACTTCTACCCTTTTCTTTTCCCTTCTCTCTCGAGGAGGGAGATCTGATATGTGAGGATGATCGCTGACTACGGTGCTCGCCCATAGGTTCCACGACCACCAGATCATCACCAGCCACAAGGACTCCCTTGGTACCGAACTGTTGAGCCTCCCCTTTAGAAAAGAGGAGCTCGAGTCGATCCTGGAGGAGTTGATGTCATGACCATGATTTAACGACCATGTTCACGCGGAATGGGTAGACAAACCGGGCGGCATAGATAGGAGTCGGGACACAACATTGGCTTGGAAATCACAGTTGAGCTACTGCGGGTTGTAGAGAAAACTACTTTACCTAATACAAATTGTCACGAGGCCTGTGGACCAGATCGTATGCTGACCACTTATGCGTTGTTGGTATTTCTACTTAGAAAAGGGGAACGTATTGGAATCTGGCCTGCTGAGTCCCACGGCGTGTCCGGCTCAGCTTCTAGTATCGCGAGTTCATAATGTCTGAGGCTACATACGCATCGATGCCTGTCTACCTATCGCGATTCAAGAACTGAGCAACACCGGACACTGTGCACTGTGGTCATGATGGCTGCCGTGGAAGGGTGTTTCCGTCCGACATTTCGATGCTGTCCGATACCTGGTATGAGCAGGGGACGACAGTCCTCTACATACTGAACCAGAGCGGACCATTGGAGTAGGCAGTTACGATGGATGAGTATCACATCTTCGTCCAAAGTTCACATCACCGACACCAGAAAACGGGGCAGGGAACAGTCTTGTGCTCCCCTCAGCATAGAAACAAGATGTGTTTTTTTTGTTCGGACTCCTCAGTATGAACTGTGGTCTCGAGCCACGGAGTAGAAGCACTACTCGAGTACTGTAGTTGCATCGGTCAGAAGGACCGAGGCCTGCAAAAGCCTGACCCAATGCGCGCCCATTTTCCTGCGCGCTTGCCTGTCCTTTCACAGATCGCGGGTGCTGTTCCAGTGCCAACGATGAGGGCCGGGGGAGCACTCTTCCCCTCTTCTGGCCGGAATCATCAAAGGGTTTTGGGGTATCATGCTCCATCAAACCTGCTCCCAGTCCTCAACCGCCGAAATATTACCAGTCCATCTCTCGAGCTCTTGAAGCACCCCGCGAATACCTCCCTGGAACCTGAGACCGCCTGGTCGAATTCGAGCCGCCAAACCGACCAGAGATAGGAACCGAGAAATCCACTTTTGTCTATGAGATGATGATGTCGTCAAAAGGAAAGAACTAGCAAAAGGAAAATGTAAAGAGCCTGCGGCGTGCCATGACCCCCCATTTCTATGTGAACGCATCGAGCCCTCTCCGAAAAGCAGGCCAAGGGCAGAAACATGACAATCGTGAGGGTCGATCAGAGATCCAGTCTGTAGATCTCATCAACCAGGCCTGCGAGCCATGCCATCCGTAGCATGTGTGCGCAGGGCGTTTGTCGTCGTTTCCAGTGTTCTGGTCTAAGGGTATCAAATCGTCGAGTCGAGTCTTCCTGTATCAGAGGACAGGAAACCCCGGTCTATCGTCAAAGCCAGAGAGGGAACCTTAACATCGAATCCTGCCAGGTCCCCGTCGGAAATGATAAGCCATGTTCGCCGCATTAGAAATCCCAAACGTGCAGACGCAAAATCGAATGTAATGCATGGCGCGCGCGCAGAACGATGCAACACCAAAATGAAAGAAAACGACAAATGGTTAGGAGAGAAGCGAGGCAGCGTGGAATCATCCAGTGCTTTACCACCAGGAATTACCACCTGGACCACCGGCACCGCCAGGGTTGCCGTAGCCGCCACCGCCGTAGCCGCCGTAGCCACCGCCATAGCCGCCGCTCGGAGGGCCTCCAAAGCCGCCTCCAAAGCCGCCGCCGCCGCCATGCTGGGGACCGCCAAAGCCACCGCCAAAGCCGCCACCATTACCGCCGCCGCCGCCGCCATACTTGCGGAAGTCGGTGTTACCACCACGGCCACGGCCACGACCGCCGCCGCCACGACCGCCGCGACCGCCACCGAACGACGACTCGCGAGCGATAGTCTCAAGGAACGAAGGGATCTCCTGGTTAGCCTCCTTGAGCAGGTCAAGCAACTCCCGAACAATACCGCGGTTGCCACGGTTGAAGAAGGCAGTCGCAATGCCGGTGTTGCCTGCACGGCCGGTACGACCGATACGGTGGACATAGTCGTCGATGTCCGTGGGCAAGTCGTAGTTGATCACGTGAGTGACGTTCGGAATGTCCAAGCCACGGGCAGCAACAGCAGTAGCGACAAGGATGGGGCACTTTCCATTGCGGAAGAGCTCCAGAGCACGCTCACGCTCACGCTGAGTGCGGTCACCGTGGATCGACGTGGCCGGGAAGTTCTGGTTGATCAAGAAGTCGGACAGCGAATCGGCCATACGCTTGGTCTCCACAAAGATAAGGGTAAGGCCACCGGCGTGCGTATGGAGGATGTCAAGCAGAACAGAGCGCTTGTCAATGTCCTCGACGTACTCGACCTTCTGCGTGATGTTCTCCGAGGTCGAACCAACACGGCCGACAGAGAGGAACACGTAGTCGTTCAGGAAGTCCTGGGCGAGCATCTGAATGTCGCGAGGGAACGTGGCTGAGAACATGAGCGTCTGGCGCTGACCGGTGGGAGGCATGTCCTCGCCTTGGACGATGCGGCGGATCTGGGGCTCGAAACCCATGTCAAGCATGCGATCAGCCTCGTCGAGCACCAGGTACTTGATGTTGCAGAGGGAGATGCGGCCACGCTCGATCAGATCGACAAGTCTACCGGGGGTAGCAACAAGCAGATCGCAGCCGCGCTCGATCTGACGCAGCTGGGAACCGATATCGGCACCACCGTAGACGACGCAAGGACGGACCCAAGAGCGGTAGGCGAATTTGCGGGCCTCATCGTAAATCTGAGAAACCAGCTCACGAGTCGGAGCAAGAATCAGAGCCGTGGGGTAAGCCTTGCGCTGACGGCCGTAGCCACCGCCTTGAACAGGGACGGGAGAGGGGCCTTGCGTGAAGGACTGGTGCAAAATGGGGAACAGGAAACCACCAGTCTTGCCGGAACCGGTCTGGGCGCAAGCCATGAGATCGCGGCCGTTGATCACGATAGGGATCGAATACTTCTGGACGGGGGTCGGGATCTTATAGCGAGCAAGCTCAATGTTGGAGAGCAGGTGAGGGTCCAGCGGGGGGTTGCTGAAGGTCAAGACCGGCTCCGGCACATCACGGCCAGAAGGGGTAACCGGAATGTCGTCGTACTTCTCGAAGTTGATACCAGTGTGCTGCTTGCTCGGGTCATCGGCAGTACCAAAGAGTTCCCGTTCAAGGCGAGGGTCTCCAGCGCCAGGAACGTGCTTGCCGTCAACCCAGCGACCCTCACCGCGGCCACCACCGCCGCCAATAGGGCCACCGCCGGCGGGACCACGGTACGCGTTGCGGTTGAAGCCGCCGCCCTGACGACCGCCCCAAGGCTGCGGGGGTGCGGCGTCGTAGCCACCTCCCCAGTTGCCGCCACGAGCATCGAAATTGTTGTTACTACAATCGAGTTAGCAATGTGTGCCTAATAATTCATGGACCTAAGTAAAGCACGATCGGAGAGGGCATTGTAACTTACCCAGCCCAGGCGCTGTTGTTCAGACCATTCATGGGGCCCGGCCCATTCATGGGGGGAGACGCCATCGACGGAGAGTTGGCCGGTGCGGCATTAGCGGCCGCCATCTTGCTACGCAAATGGGGAGGAATGTAGGAACGAGTAGTAGGCTGAGGAGCCTGGGCACCGTCAAGGGACAGCTTGCCCATGCCGCCGCTGAGTTGATCCGCCATCTTTTCTGTTGAGAGGTTGGCTGTGAATGGACAATTCTCCGAGTTTAATGGTGTGGTACCGGTCGGTCGGTCGCTGATTTTTCGACTCTCGAAATGAACGATTTGTTCAAATGAGAGTGGTCGTAAAAACGAACTTGATGATCGGAAAAAGCGCGAAAGACGAAAAAGAACCCAGGAGCGGTGTTTCCTCGAGTTCGCGTTCCACGTCTATGTTGCTTGTGGTCGCTGTGGGCGCTCGCCTCAGATAAACTGAATTACTAAGAGGGAGCGTGTCTCCTGCAATCCTTTCGAAAAACCCGAAATGCAGATTCTCAAAAAGGACAAAGGAGAGACCGTATGGTAAGAGAAAATGTAACTCGAATATGGGTTGGATTCGAAAATCCTTGGGATGTGTGGGAGGAGAAAGAGATTTTAAGAGATGGAGGATGGGAGGAGAGGAAAAGAGTTTTGGATTGGGGCCTGGACCCACTTTTTCCGCGAAATTGGAAAGGCGAACTTGCAGCAGGACGAGCGCCACAAAAGGGTTCCCTGCTAGATTACTAGCTATTTTACGGTCTGGGGCTGTGGCAACCATGAGCCTTCCTTCCGACTCGCTGTCCTTCAACTTCTGAGATCATTTGGTGGGGTAGAGAACTAAGAACCTTGTGTCAGTTTCCAGTCTTTTCTCATGTGGCGACCTGGCACGCCTGGGTCAGGCGAGGATAGCTACGCTAGACAGATGTTTATGTTTGCATTGTCACTCTTTGCTAGCGGAATCTCACATGAGGGAATCTCGTCTGGTCACAACACTGTCCAGCGATTCGAATGAAAGGTACCTGTGAGGCAAGAATTGGTCTCCCACGTGGCATGTAACACTTGGAAATCGATGTTTCGAGTCCTGACTTCCCAACAAGAGCGGTTTTGCCTCCTGAAAACAGAAGGTAAGATAGCGTAGCTTTCCTTCCCTCGAAGGCGGGGTCCCAGATTCCGAGACACTGTGCATGCAGATCCCGGACAAGAGGCGAAACCGCCACATTACAAACACTTGCGAATAGATTTCTGCGATGCTGAGCGCTATTTGGTTCGGCCTCTCCGGCAACTGCATACACTAGACAATCACTGCAGAGGCCGCTCAGCTCACCGCCTCGCGGGGCTCGCCGCTCGCTTCCATTGATAAGGCTCACCAGTCCCACTTTTGGCAATCAAGCGCCTTATCGTATGTACGCGGGGAGCGAAGATGTCATCCCGGTCGTCAACCTGCCATCTGCGCGGATGAGCGAAACTTGGACTGCCTGCAAGACGCCTTCGAAATGTTTCATGCCAACATTTCTCTTTGATTCCGCGGATCGATTATACAGGTTTCTACAGTTGTCGACATGCGCACTTTTAAATGGCCAGATCGCAGTCAATCATCCCTGAGCACCTTCAAGCCAGGCTTTAGGACAGTAAGGGTAGACAAGACAAGTGCTCAATAGATCAAATGCTGCCGGCTCCATATGGATACATACTTTTGCGCAATCGGCATTCCACTTACGCAACCAAGTACGAGCGAAATCGAGTCTTGCTGGTGCGACGGTTCTGGAGCTAAAACAGCAGTAACATGTAGCGGGCTTCATTGGGAGTATACCTGGCTTAAACGAGCACATGATACCGCAAAGGAGGCATTCAGCACGCACGCATGAGCCCTGGGTCAGGTATCATACACGATTCATTTCCCGTAGAGTCTATGCCCACTCCCCAACATCAAGCACTCTTGACCACCTTGTCGTCGTCAAACTCCATGTCAACGATCCCATCCTTCGTCACCGCCTTGACCACCATGCCCTTGAAGTCTATCGGTAATCTCCTCTTCAATTCATCTGCGCACAGGTTGAGAAGTTTCATGCCTTGCTCAAGCGTGATATCGGGGTGGTGGTGCTTGTCGAGGATAGAGAGGCAGTAGTACCTAGGAGTAAGGTCAGCATTTGTCACAGCTTGCGGGACTGACAAAGACCAGTTTAGAAGGGACATACTGAGCATATCCGTGGGCCGCATATGGTACCGGAGCTAACGACGCAAGATAATCTAGCCAGTACAGACTTGGCTTGCGTGTGATGGGGTCGACGCCTCCCAGAAGGAGGTTGACGTTGTAGGGCTTCCGCGACCGCAGACTCGATGCTAGCTCACCCCGGACAAAGTGCGCCAAAGCTGAAGGCGAGAGATCGGTTTCGTTGCGCATCGAGTAGAGCTGCGCATTGGCTTGGATGTATTCCGCGAACTGCACTATCCGAGCGCATCAGCTAGGGTCGGTGCACCCATCGGTACCGCTCGATGGTCACCAACCTGTGTCTCCTGCCTCTCCAGAGAATGCCATCAATGTGTGCTTGTTCAACTGCCTTGTCTTGTTGTCGGAAGACTTCAGGATCGTAGCCCCACGCATCGCGGCCTTGGACGCCGCGATCAAGGTGAAGTCCTTGCCCGTAATTCCGAGGAGAACCTCCCTAGAAATGTCATCAGCTAGACCATACTCTGAATCATTCGAATGCGCAGTCTTACATGTTTGCGTCCTGCGAGGGATATAGGTGTGATTGTTGTTGTGGATTTGGCAAGCTCCCTTCAGCTTGCTGTCTGGAAGCTTAAGGCAGGCAGGAGCGAACGCGCACTTGGAGCTTCAGCCTGCCGGGCGCGTGCACAGACATCCGCCCGCCAACGGACAAGGGAAGGCTTGCAGGGGTTGCACGCATCAGTCAGCCCCAGCCCGGTGGGGCTGGGGTGTGGCGGCACGGCATCGGGGTGTTCCACCGATGCAAGGCCAACTTTTTTTGCTGGACCCGCTCAGAAATTTTGAAGCCGTCCCAGGCAAAGGTAGTTGGAAGCGTGGACGACAGCGACCACTGGCACCGCAACTGGCCGGAACTGTCCACAATGTCTTCCTTCTTCACGGCCCACGGCACACAAAAGAAAAGGAAACGCCCAGCAGCGGCAGAAGCGCCGAAAAAGCGGCTTGCAACCACCAAGACGGCATCCAAATCCACGGCCAAAGGCCCCACCAAGCCAACAGTCGCCGCAAAAAAGAAGGCCATTGAGCGGGACGAATCGATATCGGGCAGCGATCTAGAAAGCGACGAAAGCGGCGATGACCTCAGGAACAGGAGCGGTTCTGATGAGGCCTCAGATGAGTCCGACAGCGAGGGGGAGACGGCCGCCGAGAAGCGGTTGAGGCTTGCGCAGCGGTATCTCGAGAAGACACGGAAGGAGGTGGAATTGGAGGATGAATATGCCTTCGATGCGGAGCAGATTGACAGAGATCTGCTCGCGGAGCGGTTACAAGAGGATGTGGCCGAATCCAAGGGCAAGGTTTACCGCCGGCTGGCCTCCGAATTGAATTTCGGGGAGGCATCACATACACAGTTTCGCTGGAACTCCGGCTCGGTAACCTCGGTGGCTGTTTGCGCTCCATACGCGTATACCACGACCAAGGACGGCTATTTGACCAAATGGAAGTTACAAGACTTACCCCAAAACCAATGGCCACAGACAACACGGAGGAAGCCCAAGAAGCCCCCTGCACCGCCCAAACGGAAACCGGAGAGGATATGTTTCACCAAAGCGAATCCCAGTAAAACGAAGGACAAGAACTACCAAGGCCACACAGGGGCCCCGCTAGTCGTCAAGGCCTCCCAAGACGGCAAATACGTCGTAACAGGTGGCGCCGACAGCCGGCTCGTCGTCTACAACGCCGCCGACCTCAAGCCGATCCGTGCCTTCAAACAACACCGCGATGCCGTGACCAGCCTCGCCTTCCGCCGCGGCACGAACCAACTCTACTCCGGATCCAAGGACCGCTCAGTCAAGGTCTGGTCTCTCGACGAGCTCGCCTACGTTCAGTCCCTGTTCGGCCACCGCGACGAGATCCCGGACATCGACGCGCTCGCCCAGGAGCGCTGCGTCAGTGTCGGGGCGCGCGACCGCACAGCACACTACTGGAAAGTCGCCGACGAGCAGTACCTCATCTTCCGCGGAGGCGGCGAGGGAGGGAGCAGCAGCAGCAAGAAGCACAAGCTGCCTCCCGACGTCGACCCGGCGTCGGCTGCGCACCAGGGCAGCATGGACCGCGTCTCCATGATCGACGAGGAGCATTTTGTGACGGGAAGCGACAACGGCGATCTCGCCTTGTGGAGCATCCAGCGCAAGAAGCCGCTTCACACCGTGCCCCGCGCGCACGGCATCGAGCCGCCCCTGAAGCCGGAGGAAGTGTCGGCAGATGAGGTCCCCAATCCGAAGGACATACCCGCACCGCAACCGCGGGGCATTACTGCGCTCCGGACGCTTCCATATTCCGACGTTATCCTGACCGGCAGCTGGGATGGGTATGTCCGTGTGTGGAGGCTGAGCGAGGATAAGAGGAAGATCGAGCCGGTTGGTGTGCTGGGCGGCTCATCGTCGCCACCAGCAGCCTCATCTTCAGTGCCGAACGGGACACATACCGAAGACTCGGGCGATCAAGAGCCAGATCGGGCCCTCGTCCGTGGCATCGTCAACGACATTGCCATGTTTGAGCGGGGGGAGAGGGGTCGGGATGGACTTTGCGTTGTGGCCGTCACGGGCAAGGAGATGCGGTTCGGCAGATGGAAGTACATGAAGGAGGGGCGGTGCGGTGCCGTCATTTTTGAGGTGCCCAGGATGGATCCCAGGAAGCAGAAGCAGGGTGAGGCGGAGGTGAATGGGGTGTCACCACTCGCACCAGAGAGTGATGATGAGTGATGTGGGACAGCACAGATGATTTCTCTCTTCTGTGGTGATGGATGTATACCCGAGGCCAGACAGTGATTTGTCACCCACCTCAGATGTAACACAGACATTTGTAGTCTAAAATTAAAGTGCATAGCGAGAAACATTGCATGTTGTATCCGTACGTACATATTTCACCGCGCCCAAGCCGATTGCCAAAGCAAGGGTTTCGAGCGGTCACATGGTCAGTTGCATCTTGCAGCAGCGCACATCGAGTGATTCGTTCTATTTTCCATACCTCGATCAGTCGGAGCCAGTCCATCTCTGTTCATCGTCGCTGGAGGGCCAACTCGCCCAATAAATGTAGGTATCGCGAACTCAAAGCAAAAGGGGTAAAAACAAACAACCCCTGACACCAAATGCCGTGCCATGCCACGCCGGGATATGCTATGCCGGACCCCAAATGGTCCCCGTTGCGCCGGCCTCAGATGAATGGGACGGAAGCAAAGAAGCAGTTGCAAGATAGGGCTACCCCAACTACAGATGAGAGAAAACGAAACGCCTAAATCCTGACTGTTGCCTGCCAGGAAGAGGTACAGAGCAGCAGCAGCACGCTTGGAGCGATCTATCGGAGTTGGGCGTGCCCGGAAAGAACCATCTAGCTCATTCAGGTGAGGTCGATCGTATCAGAGTGCCTCACCAGCTCCGCCTTCTGCACGACCGGGACACCACCACCGAGCTCGGGATTGCCATCGTCGACGACAAACTGACTGCTGGTATGCATCGCTGGGCGGGTCGTAGCCGTAGCTGTAGCTGTTCTTCCCGGTTGTCGTCCGCCGACCGGTGAGGACTGCGCATCCTGACGTTTGCTGATGGACCGCGGCCGGTGGTAGAATGACTTCGGATCGACTTCTGCGACGCGGTCGTCGTCTTCCTCATCATGCGACGTGCTGGGTCGACTGGAAGAGTATGGAAGCTGGGCGATGAACCGCGGCTCGTCATCCCGCTCCTCCTTCGACGGTCTGCGCACTTCCTCTACTTCTGGCGCCTCGATCGAGGGGAGGACAGCGCCGCCGTCTTCGGAGTCTGCAGGGGCGATAATGAGCACGCTCTCGTCTTCTGGGCTCTCTAAAGTCTCCTGGCTCTTTGGAGCTGGGGGAGCTTGCCCCTGAACTTGTTGTGAGGGTGATTTGGTCGGCACTGAAGACCGTGTGTGTTCGTTGTCGGCTACGTGTTGGTTGCCAGAGGAGTTCACCTCATGAAGATCCGGGTTGGCTGGGGTAATTGAGGTCTTAGTTGACGATGTCGGTTCAGAAGACTCCATCTTAGATCCGGCCCCGTTGTTTGGCCCGTTGTTGACCTCGCTGGTTTCTCGAGATGGGCGGCAGCTCGGCCCTGCGCTCCCGTTAGGCGTGCGTTTTGCGCCTGATGATCCAGATCTCCTCTGTTTCGCGGCCAGTTGCCTGTCCTGGTACATTTTGTGCTCAATGTTGATCGTGTCCCGCCACGCCTTCCGCAGATCGGAGGGTTTGAATTCCCAGTCTGGGGGGTCTTTCTGGAGTAAAGTCTGGATGAAGAGGTCCGGATTCTTCACAAACTCCTGAATGTAGCCCAAAAGGTAGACGCCACAGTCGCAGAGATTGTTCTGTTCCGGAATGTTGGTCGCCTTCATCCCCAGCTGCGAAGGGACTTCGGTAATGATTTTGTTGCGCTTATCCTTGAACTCCGCAAGAAGATACTTTTTAAGATGCCTGATCGCCTGGGGGTGACTTGAGCCCAGCGAGTCGAGTGTGATGATTCTCGGGTCTTCCAGGTTGTATGTCTTCCCAGCTGGTCTTGGCTTTCTGATCTGCTTCGGTCGAGCACCCGCAGTTAGGTCTATGCTGACGTTCTTATCGTCAGAGACCAGGTCGACGATGTCGGACTTGACAAGATCAGGCTCATCGCTTGTCACTCCATTGGATTTCAGCGGTCTTTTCTCGGCCGCTTCTGTGATCTCCACATCGGACGACGCTTTGTCGGCCTTGTTCTCAACCCCGGCGTCGCTCAACCCGTCAGCCTTGCTTGGAGTCCTTCGGAGATCGGGATCAAGCTTGCCGGGGTTGCATATGATCGCCACCCACCAGTGGAAATGCTCATTGACGGGAACCACGATGTAGTCATAGGACAACAGATCCACCTTGGCGGTCCAGCTCTTGACACCGTCGTAGTTTATTGTCCGGCCCGCCTTCAGTTTCTCGTAGAAGAATGAGTTGTGCAGGTAAACGCGCTTGTGCAGGTCTTGATGCCTCGTCATGAACTTGTCGAAAAGATACCTAAGACCGTATCCAATGAGATTGTCGTTCAAGCATTGACCCTCATCGAGTCTGGGTATATCTTCTTTGTTGACGGTTGCGCGATTGAAGACCAGGGGCATCTCCCATTCCTTTGCCCAGTTTGGATTCTCCTCAGACCAGCGATGTATGACAGGTGCGCGTGGTGCCTCGGCTCTCTGCACCTGCCCTATCCTTTCTCTTGTCCTCAAGGAGCGTGAGCTGTGAGGGAGAAGCTCAGGGGGATATTCGTCCTCGGAAAGCGGACGAGTCTGCTGCTGGGCTGAGACTTGCATCTGCTGTCGAAGAGGGGTCCGAGTGTTGGTTGGGACAGGGTGAGGAATCGCAGGCCTCTCCCTGGGTGATTCTTCACCTGTTCGGAGCAGGCGGGCCGGTGCCTCATCAGACGACCGCCTTGCCGAAATTCGGCCTGCCGCTAGGCTCACCTTCTGACTTAGCCGATCATAGATTTGGAGAAGTTTGTCCCTAACCAGTGTCAGTGTCGTTAGAACAAAAGAGGCAGCGGGAGAACAATACCTATTCATTTCCTGAATGACTTCTATCTTCAGCTTTTCGGCAGCCCAATCAGCGACCCATGACGCATCCGCGTTCGTGGCAAATTTGAGGACCATCAACCCCCCAATTGTTGTGGAGAAAGCCTGGTCCATTGGCTGGTTGATTTTAACGATGTTGATTTCTGGATGGTAGCTCAGAGTCTTCGCTTTCTCTGTTATCTTAAGCCAGTGATAAGGCTCCGCTTGACTGCCGTCTTTTGTAAAGAAACGCAGCTCGGGGCCATCCGTTGGTCGTAATATGCAGCGAGTTGATTCGTCGCCCTCAAGGTACCGGAGGTTTGGCTCGCACACAGCCGCTTGGACATGGGCCCCGTTAGGAGTGGTGCTGGTCCCCGGCTTCTTTGCCCACTTGGTTGGGTTCATGTCCCCTCTCTTTGACAGACTCGGGGCACTGGGCTTCACCGAGGTCTCCGCCGAAGCCCTGGGACTGGTCCTGACACGCTTTCTTCCGTTGGCTTCCTCCCCCAGCTCATCGTCGTCGTCGATATCGTAGATTGAGCGCTTCTTGTCATGACCCTGGCATGGGAAACTCTTGACAGCCAGGGCAGACTTTCGGAGAATGAATTCGTCCGCAGGATCCCTAAAGGAAGCATTGGGCCTGGGCCCGGCCGTAGACACCAGGCGAGCAGTCCGTTGCTGGCGAGCCGGCGGTTTCGGTACTGGCGCAAGTTCGTCAAAGCTCTCCATAGGTTTCCGCTCGTTGAGCGTCCCATTCCGTCTCAATGGGTTGGCCGTGTCGGCAGATCGGTTCGCTTGGGGCCGGCGGCTACGCCTGTGTGAACGTCCCGAACCTAGCTGGGTGGATGCCTCCACGGACTGAAACTCGGATAGGCCAGGCGACATAGAATGGGCAAAGCTCGTCTGGCTTCCGCGACGCTCAGTCCTCGATCTCGCATCTTGTTCGGCGTCCGCAATATCCTCCTCAGGGCCCCTGGACCGAGGGTCTTTGTTGAGTTTTCGCCGTTTTGGTGAAGGCCCTCTGGGCGCATGGGCGGTGCTCGTGAAATGAGTTTGCGGCGGACAGTCGGGTCTGGAGTCGAGGGTATTCACGTGCGTCTGAGGCGCAAGCCGCTTCTATACTTCGTCAGCGCAGTGTGTCTGTAGTGGTGGCTTGAGAAGCACACATACCAGGAACATGGAGGAAGGCTGAGGCATTCTGACTGCTCCCTTCAGAGATCTGCCGCGGAAAATCGCTTCGTCAGTGTTTGGTCGGTCGGCTGATCAGCCGTACGTGAGGCGCCAAGGTATCCATACCCATACTTCGGAAAAGAGTGTGCAGTTCTGTGGAATTCGAGATCGCTCCTGTTATTCCGCCTGTGAGACCTCAGTCAGGAGCCGTTGCCAGCAGGTTTAACGCACTTTTTCGGTTCTTGCGCATTCTGAAGCTCTGGCGCACCAGCGAACGTCGGTTCACTTTCGGCACCGGCTGCGATTGTGCATCGTGACTTTGTCGACCCTCTTCGACCTCGGCCGCGGATTGAGGAAATGGGTGGGTACTCCTTGGCCATTTTTATTCGGCGGTGGGGCACCTATTGAACCTGGAGGTCGAGAATCATACCGTGGGCTAGTCCAAGCAGCTATTGAACATGGCGGCAGTCCTGTTGTTCAAAATGTCCGCAATGTGTGGTTTTGGAGAATCCCAGAGGTCATACCGACTCCTGGGAATGCCACCAAACGGAAGATGGTTTGATGTCACGAGGCCGCGATCAGAGTTAGGTTCCGGTGCAGCGGCGCATGCTGTGGCTGGAGCCAACTCCGAGCTCACCTTATCAGTGGCCGAGACTTTGAGCACTGGCTTACACAGTACTACACACGCTGCCTGCCGCGCTTCCACAAGAACCCATGGAAGTCGTCGCCGATTGGTTCCAAGCACCCACGAAGGCTTGTTGAAAGATGCTCAAACGGGAGATCAAACAGACAACAAATGCACAAAACCCATAGCAGCTGCATTCTCCCGCCTCTAATCCTAGCTCAGCCTAGACACTTGACGGTCGCCGGCTGTGGGGCGTCCGGCAGGCACAGGCACGACAGGTTCGGCCCGGAGGCCCCACCGACCACAATCGGGCCAGTGTTACCCACTTCGGCAGCCGTCCGTTAGACCGGGGATGGCTTTCCGTGTAGAGTATAAACGAGCAGTAGGTAGATTTCGTGGATGTCAGACACAAGACAATTACTGGCGACGGATTTATCTCAGCAAGTGCGCTGCTGCATTCTGTCCATCATGACCAAACAGAGCCATATTGAGCGGACGGCCAATGAGCCCCGGGACCCGGTAATCCCCCCTCCATGATCTCACCCACGCAATGTCTTCTCATTCCCATCCTTTGCCTCTCAAAGCCAACCCGTCTAACTACCTTACCTGACTCAACCGTTCAGTCTCTACATACCATAACAATCTCCTGCATCACCGAAGTGACACCAACCATCCGCCTCTTCCGGCTCGATATTTCACCAAACGACAGCATCAAAGTTAGTTCACTTCTTCACCCCCTGACCCACAATCCCATCCGCTCACACAACCAGTTCCTTCCAGGGCAATGGGTAGACCTCTACCCTCCAGCAAACGCCAATGTTCCCAAACCAGGCGGCTTCACCATCACTTCATCTCCCAGTCTCGCCCAGCCATCATCATCACCACCACATCACCCCGCCACCATTCTAGCACGTTCACCCGACGGGAGCGGGAATCAAGCACAACATGTACAGCATGGCTACATCGAACTAGCAATCCAGGCCTCCCCGCTCAACCCAGCAGCAGCCTACCTCTTCCGCCCCACACCGCAGCTCCTCCACACCCAAGTGCGTGTCCGCATCGGAGGCAGCTTCACTTTTCCCCCGCCGTCGTTGTCGGAGCACGTCAACGCATCCCTGCGCAAGGTAGTCTTCGTCGCGGGCGGGATGGGCATCAACCCGCTGATGAGCATGCTCAGTTGGCTTGGCGAACAGGGTGATGACGGTAGGTTTGATGCCGAGGTCCGGGTGCTGTATAGCGTCAAGGACCCCAGGGGGATGAATAGTAGCAATGGGAATGACAATGTTGATGGTGATGGTGTCGTGCGGGAGGGGAGAGAAATACTCTTCCTGGAGCGGATTGTGGAGTTGTTCAAGGCTCCGACACGGTTGAAGGGCGGGTTGCGGCTGTTTCTCACTGGGAGCGAGGGGGACAGGTCAGGGAATGATAAGAATGTGGTGAAGTGCGCGGACGGAGTTGAGGTGCCGTTTATGAGAAGGAGGATGGCTGTGAAGGATGTGGAAGAGGCGCTTGGGTGCGATAAGGAGGATGCAGTGGCGTATGTTTGCGGTGTGCCGGCCATGACTGACGAGTTTGTGCAAGCGCTGGTGTCTCCTGGCGGTTTCGGTATGGATGAGAAGAGGGTCCTGTTTGAGAAGTGGTGGTGATCAGTCCACGAAAAGGACCTAGCAACTCATGGCGACGATGATGATATATGCCTACTTTCACTACATGCATCGGAGCAGTCCCTTTCCGATTTCTTACAGAGATATCAATACGCAGCTGTGTACCCCTAATACCCTGCTAAAACGGACGACCCCTATACTACAATACAGAAACATAAGGTAACCTCCCTCCTTCTTTGATTACTTGCGCCTGAGTTATGCCCGACACCCGTAGCATGATATGATTCATCGAACCGCGACAGCGCCGCATTGGCCGAATCAACCCGTCATATCCAACGCTGAACAATGTTCTCACCATATCCGGGCTTCGACCCGCCGCGACCAAGAATGATGCCTGCCAAATTGCGCGGCGATCCGCTGAGGCTCTTTTGACGGAGCCTACCAAACAGCGACCTGGCGGCTCCTTTGTCTGGCGGAGGGGTACAGTCGCAACGAGCAGCATCGCCAGCCGATCCTGTCCGAAACGGAGAGAGACTGCGGCTCGTACGTCCCGGCTTGTTCAGAGTCCGCTCCTCCAATGGTCGAACGTTCTGATCGGCCGAATTAGATCCCCTTGATGATCTAGACTGCTTGGGCGAGCTGAAGAGGGCGATACCACGTTCGAGCGCGCTGCCAGTCATGGGCAAATAGCGCCTGGGAGACAGCTTCTCGTCCGAGAAGGAATCGCCTGTGGACTTCGGAGAGGTTTCGTAGTCGGAAATCGAACACTCTTCTCCTCCAGCAGGGTGCGGCTCTTCATCCGGAGTGACACTGAGATTCGGCTCTGATGGGGGAAGCTGGACCAGCCGCGCCACGCCGACCTCAATCTCCTTAAGATTGAGAGACCCTTCTTCGACATACTGCCGAAGCGAAGGAGTGATCGACGGGGTAGCTGATACAGCAGAGCCGACAGAAGATCGCCTGGAAAGCCTGCCAGGCTCTTCCACCGGGAGCTCTGGCAGGGGACGCTGTAGATACGACTCGCGGTATGCGTCTCGCAGCAGCTTGCTTGGCTGAGGAATTCGGAGGCTGCACGGCGCGGTGGGGAAACGTTCAGGAGGACTCTTGAGGGAGTAGTGCGCAGTGCCCTCCTCTCCCTCACCTCCAGCATCCGGCTCCTCCTTGCAATCATGGAATACAGCCTCGTCTGAGTTACCTGATTGAGGTGACAGTTGCTCCCATCCGTCATCAGATTCCTCAGTGCCATAATCCGATTTGACGATCTTTTCGAGTGCCTTCGGCGAGACAGAGCAGAGGAGTTCAAGCTCATTTGCGGGGATGAGATTTAACTCTTTGAGGTTCTTCCATGACCGGTAGTGGAGCCTAAAAGATGCGAAGGGCGAGTCCTTCGCATCGAGAAGGTGCCAGTCGTAGAAGCACACATCTTGCGGCTGGTCAAGAAGACCGATACTAGGGGCACTGAAGATTCTCGTCAGTACGATAGGAGAGAGAGCTGGTTACAGAGATATCTCACGCAATGCCATAATTATCCTGGTATCTAAACTCTTCCAGTCTCGGCGGTCGAGCGCGCCTCTCCTTTGCCTGGAAGGCCCGTATCTCGATGAGCCCGCCATCTTCGGCCACCGACTTGTGGTCCTGTCCAGGAAGGAACACGAAGTTGCGTCCCTCAAATCCGACCTCGTCGTAGTACATTCCGGAGGGCGCCCACAACGACATGGCAACCTTGCCCTGTGGCCGGACATTTGGGTCGATACCCCAAGAAGCAATAGACCGACCGTTCATGTAGAGCCGGAAGAAGACGTACTTGCAAGGGACAGGCGGCACAGTGTTGATGCTGTAGTTGATGGCGAACTGAGTTCCTGAGACGGTGAGCCGACGTGGTTCTATTACTTACGGTATGTCCGGATGTGTATGACCGACCTGGGATGGAGGGTATGTATACTGAAACCGTTGCGTCGGTCTTGCGATGTATCGCCTGACGAGTCGGGCTGTCGACCGGGTTGCCAAGGAGCCGGGCCGACATGCCCTCAGGATGCGGATATTCAGGAACCCGCTCATTGTCAGGTTTAGTGGTCAGCGACACCTCGATGCCGCGAAGATGTGGCATCTTGGGACAGTAGTAACGAGTGGCAAACTGCTAGTGGCTGGTCAAAATCGACAGAAATGGTGGTGGTGAAGACACAATGAGGGCTATCGGACAAGGATTCTGGAAGTAACAGCCAAACGGGGTATGTCGGCGCTGAAGAAACCCCGCCGAGATGGTGTTGTGAGAAAAATGGGAAGGCGCAGGTCGTCGTCGCCACGGCGATGCCCGACACTTATCACGTTTACCCCGGCCCGGGCTATATGGGAGAGATGCGGCCGAGCGCCGGAGTCGTCCCCCAACTCCAAACATGCTGCTTTGGGTCAACAAACAAGACTTTAGACCAAGATGGTGAAGGCATGCTGCGAGCACTTAGTGCAGTGTAGCGTGCGCAGGAGCACGTCAATGGACTCGTATGGCGCGCCGAGACCAACCGCCATTCAATTCCGCAATCACCGCTGATGCTTCGACGGTGCCTAGCAGCGGGGAGTAGTAACCGGATATACACAAACATGAGGGCCGCAACACCGTTTCCATCTAGCTTGACCCCAGCACCTTGTTCGTATCCTCCTCCTTATCTAACAACCCAAGGTTCCGTATTTGGCCGGCGGTTGGGGGGTTCTCTTGCAGCTTCTTCGCCTCGGCTTGTCTGTATGCGGACTGCAGCATCTTGACTCTCGCAGCCTGGAGAGCGATTATCCCGGGTCAGCCAGTGGTGCGAGGGTTGCGCGACAAGGCTTGGTAGCGGTAACCCACCTCTTTTCGGTGGTGCAAACATTCATAGAAGTCCTCCATCACCGGCACACACTTCTTCTTCCCCGAGTCGTCGTCTTCGTTGGTGTTGATCACGTAGCATGAGAGCAGCTCCTGCCAGAAGGGGAAGCACCGCCCCGGGCCTGTCGGGTGGACAGATCAGTACCAATTTGCATAGGAATCCGATTTATTCGTCTGATTCGAGCCATTGGACCGCGCGGTTGGTCTCACCTCCGTTCAAGCCGTATCCAGACGCCATGTTGGGTTGCGCAGAAGCTCGGGTTGGTCTGCGACAGGCGATGTGCTCTGGCAATTGTCTCCGAGGTCGTCGGCGCCAAGTTGCGAGCACGGACACAGACAGAGCTGGATTGAGATGCTGATGTGGCGCAGGAAGCTCAAAGCGGCACAGTGAAGGCATGCTAAGCCACTTCACAGCTGCCAATCGGGCCCACGTGATCACCGCCTAATGTTACAGCAGGGCAAACGCTCAGTTCTTCATCGGACTTCTCCCGGCATCGTGATAAGAGTGTTTCTTTATGGCATTGCAGCAGTAATTCACTTTCTACACAGCTTGTACCTACCAGGAAATTTGAAATGACACAGCAACTACCGCAATTTTCAACTTGAAAACGGATTTCTTTTACGATGATGGTCCTGTCAGTCACACGAAAGAGCAGTTCGATCAATGTTTCACCATGTCAAGAGGCGGGTTGAAGATTTGATCTTTATCTCCCCAGACATGACATTTCCACGCCATCGTCCCTTCCGACAAGCATATCGCACTGAACCGAGCCATACCCTGGTTTTGGGCTCAGTGCCCGTTGGATAAGGGAGTCGGTCCAGCGTTATCAGCGGAATTCACCTCGTTGCTCATAGATTCCCGAAGACCATCGGCAAGCTAGTCAACAACACATATCGGCGCCCTCTTTCCAAAAAGCAGGCGTCTAAACTGGCATCTCCTACTCACAGATTTCTGAAATATGCACTCCATGCACAAAGGGAGAGGTTTCAAGCAGAAGATAGCATTCCCCGTTGGAGAATGTCAAGCCGCACTTAATCTCGGTTCTGGTGCCCAAGCGTGGACACACGATTGGCTGATAGCTATATCGTCCACAGTGGCACACTTCTTCGGAATGGCGATGCGTGACAGCAAGTTCCCGGAGCTTCTGTGTCACCTCCGTGGGCAGCTCGGTAGGGGCCATCTGGGGCCCGTATGAGGTTCAAGATTGATCTTCTGGAAAGAGTCGGTGCTGACCTAGATTGATGGCGGGCGTCGGACAGAAAGCTGACTTCGTTCGTTATAATGCTGAGTCCAATGCTTGAAGGCATACAGATGGCGCGGAGATAGCTGGTGTTGATGTACTGTTACGCTATGAGTTTGTACCCGTTCTCCAATGTCCATCAGTCCCTTTGATCAGCGCCATGACAAGGCAACACCCCGAAGACCAGTCACGATTCACACGTCCGTCTCATCTTCTTCGAAACGGACCCGGCATGCCAGCTGAAGCGGACCTGTGTCTGTCACAAGCAGCAGCAACAGAGCCAGCTGGTTTGAAGCAAGCCATCTTTGGATTGAACAAATTCTGTCTCAGACGTTGTCTAAAACCGAGGCCGGCGGGCTCTTCAATACCCCTGGGGGTCTCAGTGAGAGACAGTCCAGAATGGACAAAGTGAGATTCTTCAGCCTCGGTTGATACTTCACATTACGTCCACACTAACCATAAGGGGTACGATTAATCGCCTTGGTCAGAACCATACGGCGTTCTGAGATTACTGAGCTCGATCGCTTATGCGTCCACGTCGACCTGGTCTCGTATGCTGGAATGGAGAAGGGGGTGTTCAAATACAGCCACCAGTGGAAGGGATTTGGCCCAAAGTGGCAAGAAATCCACATCCACGCGCGCCTACCTCATCATCCCAATATCCTGCCCATAGACCGCCTCGTGCTCGACGAGGTCAGCGGGACACGGGTCGTTGGCTTCACGATGCCGTTCATTGACGGTGGTGATCTGGCTGCCCGCAAAGATCGGCCATTCAAGTTCAAGTATCTCAAGCTACTGTTGCAGGTTGTCGACGATTTGAACTACAAGTTCGGCATCGCCCACCACGATATAGCGTCCCGCAACCTCTTCATAGATCCTTCCACCAACAACTTGGTGCTGTTCGATTTCAGTGTGGCCGCCAAGATCGGCTATGAGCGAGAGCGGTACCACCTCGGCGAATCCGTGCAGGAATTAAAGGAGCGCAACGACGTTAAGGGCGTCGTGCTCACCGTGCATGAGATCCTGACGCGCGAGTCGCGGGTTGGGAGTATGCAGCTGCAATACATAGACGAAACAGACCTGCTCATCGGACCAGAGAAATGGGTCGAGCATCCCGACGTGGAGCTGGACCCGGGCCTCGATGCCGTCGACTACTATAACGAGCTCATGCGCTGGGTGCGTGCGCGCCGTGAGTGTCCCATCACGCACTACACCGAGGCACCGGAGCACGTCGACTGGCCGACCGAGATGGCGGATCCGCCGGAACGAAAGAAGTCGTACGATCGCGAATTCGCCGAGAAGCATGGCTTGCCATATATAGAGTGGGCTCGCCCGCGAGGAGCACACCTCGACCGCTCACGCCGACTGCTCGCCACGGGCAAGTATGCGAACGGGAATGAGGTAAACGGCAACCTCATATCGAAGAAAGAGGAGCCAAGTATCACCGACAAGCGGCAGGAGGGCGGATCGCCAGCCGGGGATAAAGCGACCCAGGAGCGTGATACTCCACCTGCAGATATCAATGCCATCAAGGCTGATGATGATGCGGGCACAAAGACAACGGCCACTACTGCCACCACCATTCCCGCAGCAAACAACAACAACGGCAATGAACACGGCGCAACCACAATCAACACTAAGCTCGAGGGGACGCCAACTCCCAAACCGCAACCGACGCCCGCGAAAACGCTATAGAGGCAGCAATTCAAGACGCGCCGTCCGAAAGAGATACAGCAAGAGACATGGACAGGCCTGAGCGCAGCCAAAAACGCTCTCGGTCCCTGGCAACGCTGTCGCCCTCCGGCTCACCGGCCGAAAAGAAGGCCAAGAGGTCCGGCGCCGTGGGTGAAGGAGCGGTACGGAGCAGTCCCCGGCTACGGAGGGCTTCGGCCCCTAGTTATATACGGGTCGGTTATGCGCGTAGAAGGTCGGGGCGTTGATGCTGGACAATGGGTAGGCGATGATCGTAGAGTTGTTAGGGGTGATGGTGATGTGTGGTTGGGGCTGGTGATGATAGAAGATAGAGCTTCGATGGCAGGTACTTACCTTGGGTAGAATGAGGTAGTCGGGGACTGTGGATCGGTTGGCTTGTCCGTCTTCCTCGCGATCTACGCTTTTGAACACCGTTCAAAACCGGGCCCTCGAAACGAGCTCTCCTAGTAGTTCGAGAACTCTTTTGATGAAGGCCAACCTCTTAGAAAACGACCCTTGGCTTAATACTGTTGTGCTGACCAGCCAAAGCAAACTCCCCCTGACTGGCAGCTGGCCAACCAACGATATATATCGGTACCCCAGCAGAAATACAACCCTACCAGGCACAGAATCTCCAACGCAGGATGGGCCTACCGAAGCTAAGCTCGATACGGGCAAGAAGTCCAGCCCTACCTGCTGTGGAACCTCACCTACATGCTTATGGTTGTCGGCAAACGGTACGCCCCGCATGCCATCCCGCTCATCGTTAGGGGTTGCTTATCGTCGGCTTGCAGGTATCAACAACAGTGAGGTAACCATATCCAACGTAAGGCGCTTGGGGAATTTACGAACTACGGTACTGCTTATTATGATTGCTGGCCTTGCCGATCCGAGTTCCATGGTCCGATATAAGGGGCCGACTACCTAGCTGCCTTGACAATGAAACATAAAGCGAGTGCGGTTGCAACCCAGGCTGGCGCCGTGTTCTTCTCTCCGTTCTTACACGTAAGAGACCAAACCAACCCATAGTCAAGACACCAGGGAAGAATTCAAGAGAAAAAAATGAAGTCCTCCTCAGTCTCAGTCCAGGAAGCCTGGCAAGCCTGCTCCAAGACGGACACCCTCTTCGTGCTCGTCTGCACCGTCATCTGCTGGACCATCGTGCCGACCGTCGGGCTCGCCTACGGCGGCTACGCCTGGAAGCGCAACTCCCTGTCGGCCGCCTTCCCCGCCGTGCTGACCATCGCGACCTGCTCGATCCAGTGGTTTGTCGTGGGCTACACGTTGGCCTACGGCGAGGGCGGGGGCCGGTTCTTTGGTGGGTTGGGGAATGCCTTCCACCAGGGTGTGCTCGCGGAGCCGGTGGGCACGATTCCTGCGATCTTGTTCAGCGAGTTCCAGCTTGTGTTTGAGGCTACTGTTTGTGCGATTGCCGTGGGCGGGTTCTGCGAGAGGGGGCGGCTGTGGCCGGTGGTGGCTTTTATTGCTGTAAGTCCTATGCTCTTGTTTGCTGCTGCTCGCACTGGCGTGATATTTGTCTGAGTAACCCCTGGGATGCGAGGGGTGGGAGGCTAATGATGGGGCAATACAGCTTTGGTCGACATTTATTTACTGTCCCCTGGCGCATATGGTTTGGGGCGGTGGCTTGCTTGGGGAAGACCTCGGGGTGCTGGATTTCGCTGGGGGTGAGTAACAAGTAAGAGACAGGGTTTTCGTGCCGAGCATGGCTGCTGACAGTGTACTTGCCATACCTAGGAACCCCCGTCCATGTCTGCTCCGGTGCAACGGCCACGGCTCTGAGCATCTACCTGTCGTACCCCGTCTTCCGCTCCCGCAAGTCCCAGATCCGGACTCCAACCCACATCCGACTCCACCGGCCCGGCAACTCCTTCTACCAGCTATTGTCTATGATCATCATCTGGGGCTCGTGGCTGGCGTTTGATGCGGGGACCACCCTCGCGCTGAACTTCCAGTCGGTCATGGCTCTCTGCGTCACCAACCTCTGTGCCTCGGCCGGCGCCTTGACATGGGCCTGCATGACCTTCTTCGAGACGGGCAAGTGGTCCATCGACTCGACCTTTATGGGTGCCATTTCGGGCCTCGTCATGATCACGCCCGCCGCTGGTTTCATTGACATGCCGACCGCCTTCTTCTTCGGCGTGTTTGGCGTGGTTCTGTGTCGCCAGGCGCTGCGGATCAAGTTCACCAAGGCAGCCCATCACTGGCGCTGGGTTGACAACGGCGACACGTTTGCGACGCATTGCATTGGTGGGATTGCGGCAACCATCTTCACCGGACTGTTTGCGCAAAAGAAAGTGGCTGCATACGGAGGGCTTAATGTCCCCGGCGGTGTCTTCTTCGATGGCAATATCCGGCAGCTCGGGATCCAAATTATCGAGGTGCTGATCGGCTTCACTTGGTCGTTCTTTGGATCCTACATCATCATCGCCCTGATCGACTGCGTGCCCGGCCTCGAGGTTCTGGCAGTCGATAGGTAAGTCTTGCAGGGCCATCCGGCCGTAACTCATCTGCTGATGTGCGAGCAGACATATCCATGAAGGACTCGACCTCCACGAAACGGAAGAATCCCTCGGGGGATTGGAATATCCTGATGAGGCTGATTATGCCCCAACGGACAAAGTTACTATCACGCTGGATTAGCTGGCAACTGCGGCTCTAGAAACCGAATGCGGATA
Source organism: Achaetomium macrosporum (assembly GCA_033296875.1). Classification (NCBI taxonomy): domain Eukaryota; kingdom Fungi; phylum Ascomycota; class Sordariomycetes; order Sordariales; family Chaetomiaceae; genus Achaetomium; species Achaetomium macrosporum. Next base: position 46,318 of record MU860010.1, on the reverse strand, counting down.
GATCCAGGACTTTGATACCAACTTGATGGCGTGCTTTGTACGAGTACTACAAGTCGGCATGAACTGAGAATCTTGGGTGAAGTCGATGGCGCTGTTGGCTTCCCGTGTCCGAACATTGGCCCTACTACCATGGCAACCATGGCTTCTCAGCCAAATACGATGCTTGAAAACACGTGCGGTCCATGAATCAAGCAGCGCGTCCGAAGTTAGGGTCCGGTTCTTCACCATCCCCTTCCAACAGCATGAAGGAGAGTAGGCCGACTGCACCTCATAGGCTATAGCACTACGCCTATTACGGCTAGCCTACAATGGGTTGCAACTACTGCGAACTCAACTCAGCATGGAAGGTGTTCACGCATTGGTGCACAGACCACTTTCTAGTTATGTTCCAAACTTCGATTTCGGCATCCGTAGGCTTGGCACGGCATGACCCACCGAGGCGGCCGTCCCAAATCCCTGCAGTTTCCAAGCTGGCATGTGCCAAGCCCGGCTCCCGTCGATGTTCTGAACCTCTCTTGCACCACATCACACCCGCCATGAAGCCGGCCGCCATCCCATTGCACCCCCCCCAGACCTTCGCCATTCCTTAGCGACAGCGACCGCGACAATGACTCTTTTGCTCTCGCCGGCCAAGCTTGTGCTGCTGGCCGTGCACTTCGCTGTCAATGGCGACGTTGACAGCTTGGCGGCCCTCGCAGCCCGCCACAATACCGTCCTCCGGAAGGACCTCCTGCTGCGAATCCTCCTCACCTACCTCCCCGAGACGCTTCCCTCGAGCCACTATATCGACTTCATCCGGAACCTCGAAATCGGCGCGTTCCCGGACACACCTAGCCAAGAGGTGGATGTATCGTCCGTCGAGAGTCTGGCCGAGGACGACGCCGAAAAGAAGGTCAGGAAGCTGCGCCTGCTTCCGTTAAGGCTCCCCGATGCGTCAGTGGAAGAGGCGGAAGATTTATTGTCGCTGTTCCTGGTGCGCCGTTCGTACAAAGTGGACGAGGAGGCCGGCCTGCTCGACGAGCTGCCTACCCTGCTGCTGCCCTTCCTGGACCACTCGCCATGCATACGCACTTTGTTGGTTTCAGCGATACTGCCGCTTCTGACGCGGAATTGCGAATATTACCCCCAGGAACCCATCCCATATACACTCCAGGGGTTCCGGCAGCTGCCAGACCGCGTTGCGGTGAACCTCCTTTTGTCGCAAACCGGCATTCGTCAGGCCGATCTGCCCTCGGTTGGACGGGATTTGAGGGTTTTGATCGGGCCCTGGTTATCGGATGAAAGAAGGTGGAGACCCCGGGAAGATGCCGCGGGTGAATCGGGCGGAGATGAGGCGGTTTGCCCTGGATGGGAGGAGGTCCTCCGCTGGCTCACAAACCACGCATCAAAGAATTGGAAGGTGGCCGTCAGCGCCATTCAGCAATGGGATGGCCCATCGGATGCAGACCTTGCCGGCTGGGGCTCGGTGCAATGGACGGATGACCAACGAGATCACCTAGAGCAGAGCTATGCGCAGGCAGCATTAGCATCTGCATACCTCATCCCGGAGGCGTCCCTTGAGGCCTTGGAAGGGGCATATAGCATAGTCGCTAAAGTTGCGAGGCTACGTGGCCTTGAGCCGGTCTCCCCGCTCGCCTCGGCGCTGGCAGTTCTGCCGCCTCTCACAGAGCAGATTCCGGACGATATCGTGTCTGCCAGGAATGCGACGTGCATGCGCAACGATGTCCTCGCCCCGTCAAACATATTAACCTCTCCGTCCGACTCATCTGCAGCCTTCCTACAGGCGCTGATCCTGAGCGCAAATATCCTCACCAAAGCTGGTTGTCCCTGCACAGTACGGAGAGCCGGGGAGCTTGCGCTACTTCAGGATGAGCGGGAGCAAAAGGCCGAGGCAACGAAGCTTATCCACTACATCAGTAACAGCGGACCCAAGACGGACGACAAGTTCTGGGTCAAGGCAAGGAACGAAATCTTGTGGCTTAGGGATTGGGGGGCAGAAGATGGCTGGTCGTCTGACGCCGTTCCGCGCGGTATCTTCGGCCAGGTCAAACGGGAATTCTTAGAGGTAGAGATCTTGAAGGCATTGCTCTCCAACACGCGTACGTCTCTCGATCCCTGCCTTGCTACAATTGAGAACTAACCTGCGAAGGCTATGCGCTTGCGAGATCCATCTACGAGGATACGCCGGATCAGCCCCTGGATCGGAAGCCTCTGCAAGACACTATCTACGCGACTGCCATGACTGCCTATGACAATGCTTCGAACCCCAACCGCACCCGCGGTGGGCTGAAGAAGTGCGATGACATGTAAGTTGTCATCTCTGGAGTTGGCGTGCCTCCGCTCACAATAGCAGACTCAAAGCATTTCCCAAGACAATTCAGCGGTCCGATCCCCAAGCGAAGCGGATTGAAGCTCTCCTCCAGGCTACGCATTCCCTGAGCGACTACCGCCTCGTTCTCACACAGGGTGAGCCGTTTACTCCCGTCGTTCTGCGGGTTCACACCGACCCCATTTCCATTATCGGCAAAATCCTGGAACAAAACCCCAAGAGCTATACCCAACTTCATGACCTTCTCCGTCTCGGGGAGCTCATGGTAGAAGCCGGGCTCACGGCCCGCAACAACACCACCCTCCCAAGCCCCAGCCCCGCAGAGGACGAATCCACTCAGCGTGCAATCGCCGAGCGGCGTATCACAGCAATGTGCATCGACGCAGCCCTCAACGAGGATGACTTCGAAACAGCCTACTCCTACGTCGTCAACCGCCTCGACTCCCTTACCACACCCATCTCTATCCCAGATGACTACTCCTGGAAAGCAGCCCTCCAAGCAGGGAAATACCGCCGCACCGCGCGCACCCTGCCGCCAACACACCTGGGCACGACCTCGGCCAACGCCGACATTCGCCACCTCGAGCAACGCATCGAGTGCCTCTCTGCCGCACTACGCATCGCGCCCCCTTCCACATTACAAGAGATACTGAATGCCTTCCGCCGCGCCGAGGAGGAGCTCGAAGCCGCGCTGCGCGAGGAAGAGGAGAGGGAACATGAGTGGGACACGCGGGGCGACGCCCTCCACCACCACCAACACATGCCGGGGGAGTTCTCGACAACAACAACAACAACAACAACAACAACAACAGCAAAATCAAAGCCACCGCCTGCCCGTCGCCAGCGGGGAAAGTCAGTGACAGCAGACGAAGACGCCGCGCCCATGTCCCTGTTCGACCTGTCCAGGGCGAGCGTGCTTTCGGCGCAGAGGAATCTGTCGGCCTTGTCTGCGCTGCCCAGGTCGGCTGGATTTGGCCGACGGTTAGGCGGAGGTGGAGGGGGAGGTGCAGGCGATAATAACGGTGGTGGGAGGAGCAGTCTTGACCAGCCTCCGCTTTCGGCCGCTGGGTCGGTGACCTCGGCTGGGACAGGGAGTGGTGGCGAGGAAGAGAAAGGGGCGGGAACGGGGACAAAGAGGGTGCGAAAGAGGGATCAGCTTCGCGACGCCGCGGTGGGGACACTGGTGTCCGGTGTCGGGTGGTTGGTTGGGGTGCCACCTCCCGAGCGGACGTCGTGGGAGTGATTGGCTCAGGTATGGGTGGATGGAGGTTACGGAGCAGGCTGGTAGATACCTTGTGTTTATACGCCTTAATAGGTTACCTGTTCTGATATGCCATGATGAACGAAATTCACGATTCAGCGGTACATTGTATAGAACTCGGTCATGCGAATATCAGGGGTCTAGGTAATAAAGAAGCAGATGCGATCCCTCACTGATCTAGTAACCATGACGGCTAGTGAAAGCGCCTGCGCAGACTCCATCCGAAACCGGCCTTACATGGCATCCGCCCAAACTCCATGCCAGTACAAAACCCAGGCCTTTTCCACAGTAATAGTACACCCGTGGTACGCTTCCTGTCCAATGCGATCTAACACCGGAAGCCCAAAGCAAAAGCAGGAGCCGCTGGCTCTGTCACTCCGAATCGGAATCCCCGTCCATACCAAGCAACGTCTTGTCCACCTCGTCCAGCTCATCCTCCCCTTCACCCTCGCCCTCGCCCTCGCCATCATCTGCATCACCATCACCCAGCCCAAGCAACTCTTTGTCCACCTCGTCCAAGTCGTCCGCATCGTCCATAGGCGTGTCCCCGTTGGTGTCGGCGCGGTGCACCCCATTTGTCCGGCCACCACCGACAGACTGCACACGCCGCGCATGCAGCATGACTTCGGCCTCGTCCTCCGTCTCGGCGGGGTCGATCGGCTGCTTGGAGGGCGAGCCCTCGCCCTCGCCGTCGTCGTCGTCGTCGTCATGATGGCTAGTACCGCCGTTGGTGATCCGGGGTCGCTTAATAGGCCGGATGACGCCCAGCGGTGGACCGTCGTGGTTCTCCCACCGGGTGAGGCGGCGTTCGGCACGGCGGAAGGCTGCCGCGTACGAGGCGACCTGCTCGCCGAAATCGTCCGGCTCGTCCTTCAGCTGGACTAAGCCGCCGTAGCCCCTCTCGCGCATGTGCTTGGCGTTGCCGTTGAGGAAGGAGGCGGAATGCTTGCCGTGGGCGGCCATGAGCTCGTCCTCCTCGCTGTCGTCGAAGGGATCCGACATCTGGGCGAGCCGGGGCAGGGCGCGGATGATGGACCCCTCGGCGCGACGCTGTTTGCGCGCGTGGTGGTGGCTGCGCCGTATGCCCCGGTCGAGGATGTACTCGACGCGCTGGGACCGGTTGCGCTCGACAGCGAGTTGGTGGGCTGTCGGGGGCCGGGGCTTCCGCGGTGCCACGCCTTCAACCATGCGGTCGCCGCCCGGAGAAGAGCCGTCAAAAACTTGGTATTTGAGAGAGTGAGGGCCGCGCCGACCCGTGCTGCTGAAAAGGCCGCTCTGTCGTCCCAGGGCACGGGGTGGTGGGGTTGACCTGACACTATCAAGGTCGCTCTCGTTCTTGGAGGGTCTGATCCGTGGTAGGATTCCGGTGGTCGGTCCAACCTCGTCACCAGCAGGGAAGCTGCGACCTCGGCCCCCACCCCTCTTCGTCTGGGTCTCCGCCATGAACTGCTGATCCGCCTCGATGATCTTAGCGCGCATTTTCTGCTTGGCGTATCCAAACTCAATCTCTTCTTGCGTGTCGACGTTTTCTTGTTCCTCCTCCTCCTCGGTCAGGCGCTCTAGGCGAGGGACGCCCTGATTGGCGACGTCCACGCCGTAGTCCACACCCGCACCAAATGGGTTTTCTTCGCATCCCTCCTCTGTGAAGTCCGACTCTAGGTAGAACCACATGAGCCAGAGGAAGGCACGGGCGCGGCTCTTGCTGCTGTATTGCGTCTTCATGATGAGGTCGTGGAACTCTTGGCCGGGAGGGAAATGTAACTCGGCGATTTTAGGTGCCGCCTGACAGATGAGGAAGAGAAGGTGGACGGGGTTGGTCCGAGGTACGTCGAGCGACTTGAACTCCTCGAGCGATGCTGGCTCAGGCCTATCGTCAGAGCCTCCCTTCAGGATGGATTTCAACCTGGGCGCGTCCTGCAACTGTTTGTAGGCGTGAGGGTCTTGCCGGGCTTGCAGAGACGGGATGGCATGATAGGTGCGTAGTTGGGCTCGCATTTCCGGAAAGACTGTTACACGATGGTCAGGGTCACGTACATAGAGGGCGACGACAGCCGCGGAGACGTACAGTTGAGCGTAGTATTCATACGACCGATGTTGACCAAGAGGCAGACCATTGCCATCCCTTTCGCAGCATCGCGATCACTAAGCAGCTTGTCGCGAAGGACTTTGCTGGTCTTGCTGCTCCTGGACATTGTGTCGATGTAGAGGTCGGCGAAGCACTGCTTGCCCAGTCGGTCTTTCTCGTAACTGTTCGTGAAGACCTTCTCTTCGTTGTCAAAGACGGCCTTGAGGAAGTCGTACTGGATGTCCTTCCGCCAGAGCGGCTCGCCATCCTCTTTCTTGAGATGCCGGATTTTGCCGATGGTGCTGGTGTTGAGTCCGTCATCACGGCCACGCTTTTTACCGCGTGGCTGCCGCTCAGATGGCTCGGGGGTCGCCATGGCCATCCTCGTATCGTCGTCCTCGGTGACGGCGGTCATGAAGGACTTTTCAGCGTGAACGGGCGAACTGGGCGCTTCGATGTCAGACATCATAGCCGCCGAGCTCGGTGTTGCGGCCATGGCGAGGGGAAAGTGCCCCGGGGCGTGGGTTGGGTGGGCAGAGTCTTCGTCAGTTTTACAGGGTGGCAGTTTCTCGGGGGACGCCGACGATCTGACCGTTGGTGCTGTGCTTCAGCAAACGGGCGCACGGGAATGCACGCGGCAAGGAGATAATTGATAAACCCCGGCGTGGTTCGGGAGCGACGATGAAGAAAGAAAAGAGCGGATGGCGCCTTATGATGCGTTGTTTTGACTGACAGGATCACGCTTTCGCGGCAAGGAAATTATGGGTTTGGATGGCCCGGAAGAGGCGTGGATGCCTGCCCCAGCTTGGCTCACGCCGCTGGAATGGCATCGCGTTCAGTCATTACGCTAGGACTGCACAGTACCTTATTAATTCCTAGTTTCGCGATTCGGACGCACTGCAGGTGACGTGCTGGGAGTGGACCACGCATAAATTAGTGGGGCGTGGAGCGAGGTTGGAGTTTAAGCAAGTTATGTGTGTATTTAACAGGGCATATATCACAGTAACGGCGGGGATGACTCGAGAGGATGGTATCACAATGGTTATCGTTCTTACATGACTGCGTGCGCTGTCTCTGCGACGTCCGATAATCCATCCATCAATGGCATATTTCAGCGTCTATTGAGCCTATTTTCCCCTATGCCGTCCAACCTCTATAGATAATCCTGTGTCTTGGTGTTTTCCGTGTTGGGTTGGCAACTTGGCACTGTGCATGTAAGCCGACTAACCCCAAAGGCCTTTTCCATCGATACGAAGCGGAGAAACAATCCCATAGGAGTCACCCAGATAAGAAACGGAATGCATTGTTCGAGCTTCGATCAAGAGTGGGCTTGGGAATTACATCCCTTCAACAGCCCTGTCTGGCACTTGAACTTTTGTAGCGTGTCTTTTTTATGAACTTCACTGCCAACCTGAAAAAGAAGACAAGCTCGAGAAATGACACAGGTTGCAAGAATCCCTGTCATCGACATCTCTGGGGACGAGCAGACCCGGGTGGCCAAGGAACTGGTTGCAGCAGCCATTGAACATGGCTTTGTCTACATCAGGAACACCGGCAAGGACATACCTGTCGAGGCCATAGATGAGGCATTCGAGATGGTAATGAAGCTGCATCAGAAGCCACAATCAGCCGAGCTCCTGACCACGGGCCACAGTCCAGGAGACTCTTCGACGCACCGTTGAGTGAGAAGCAAGCATGTACGATCCAGCAGAACAACCGAGGCGTACGTCAACTACATGATGTCCTCTTTCCTCCACTGCATACCTTAGCTAACACTCCTGCTTTAGTGGTCGGCAATGAATTACGAGACGCTCGATCCGGCGAAGCAGCGTGTAAGTCCTCCTCGTCCCGTCACCATCGCCCTTCTAACTGGCTTACAGGTGGGAGACTTCAAGGAGTATGCATTATTCCCTCATGGATAGGATACATTATTCATGCAAGCCCCCTTCCTCTTTAGAGCCTTCAACTTCGGCGAGTTCATCAATGGCAAAGCCCAGCAGCCCATCCCGCCCACCATCGCCGCCGACGAGCCCCAGATCAGCGCCTTCCGCGACCTCTGTTACAACCTCTCGCTCAAGCTCAACACTCTGCTGGGCATTGGCCTGGAAGTAGGATTGCCCCCCTGCCCCCTCGTCTCCGGTTTTCTTTCCAACCATTAGTAACACTCTCCCACCCAAACAAGGTAACACCACCCGATTTCTTCACCTCAGCACACCTCCGCGCCCGCGGCCCGTCCGGCACGATACTGCGCTTCCTGCGCTACCCGCCGCGCGCCGACGTGTCTGCCGAAGCCACAGCAGAGGACGTGCGCGCAGGCGCCCACTCCGACTACGGCTCGCTCACTCTATTGTTCCGCCTGCGCGGCCAGCCGGGGCTTGAGGTACTTTCCGCGGACGGCAAGACGTGGTCGCCCGTCCCCGTGGTGCCGCCCGGTACGGAGGAGGATCCGGCACCGCCGATTCTGATGAACATTGGGGATTTACTGTCGTATTGGACCAATGGTTTGTTGAGGAGTACCGTGCACAGGGTTGTTTTTCCACGGGAGGGAGGGGAGGGCGGGGGAGTGCAAGGGGAGACGGATGTTGATGGGCCGCGGTACTCGATTGCGTATTTCTGTCATCCCTTTGGGGGTGCCGAGTTGGGACCGGTGCCTAGTGAGCGGGTCAGGGGATATAAAGGGGGACTGGCGGAGGGGAATCCGTATGCCGAACGGAAGGTGTTGACTGCTGATGAGCATTTGAAGATGAGGTATGTTGTCATGCGTTTACCTCCCTCTTTCATGGTGGAGAGGGATTGGAGACATGGTGGGGTGCTATGGATGCTGACAGGTCTGACAGGTTGAAGGCGAGCTATGCGCAGTTGTACGAGGAGAAGCAGTGATGCCTGATCAAGAGGGCGTAGTTTATCAACGCCCAGATGGAGAGTAGTTCACGCCAGTGTTTTGCTTTCTTCCCATGCTTGCAGATGCTCCTCTGAGAACGTCATGTACATATGTACATACCGTACCGCCTCTGGGGGGATATCAGGGAAAATCTATACTTTTTGCACCCAGCCCACCTAATAACCTGGAAACGCCTGCTGATGCACAACATGGTCACCTGTGAACCGCAAAAATAGCAGCGAGCCCTCTCAACCAGACGCCTCGCCCAACTTCTCATCCCTCTCCTTCCTCCGCGCCTTCCTACTATTACCCTGTTGCTTCTGCAACTGCTCCCTCCGCTCCTGCTTCCTGGCGGCCTTGTCCACAGCGCCAATGACCTTCTGTTCTTTGCCCACGGGATACTTGGCCGCAGCGGCAGCCTCGTCCCCCTCGCTCCACTCCATGGGCAGCACCGCAAAGACGAGGTACGACGTGTGCGTCTTGATCTCTGGCTCGCCGCGCGTGATCAGACGGCCCTCCATCCAAGGGGCAGTCCCGGACGAACCCTCGTCGGCCGAGGGACCCGGGTTCCCATGAGTCGCGATACTCTGCTTGGCGCTGGACTGCATATCCCCCTCGTCAGCCGAGTCCATGTCCTCATCACCATCCCTTGGCTTTGCTGCGTGCTCGCGGAAGCGCGACTCAATCTCTTCCAGCCTCGCTAAGGCTTCCTCGACATCGCGCGGCGAGTTGTTGACTCCTCGGTCAAAATTGAGATTTAGCCCAACACGCTCGCGCGATGTGTGCAGCTTCCGGTTGGCGATCTCGACCATATCGATGTCTACCCAGCCGAGCCGCCGCATTACTGACACGGTCCGAGTGACTTGCTCGATGCAGGGAGAGAAGGTGCAGAGGTACACGCTTTTCTTGGGATTTAGTGGTGACACCCACTCGGTCTGCTCGTTTTCTGCGGCAGCGTCGCCCGTGTCCAGCGACGTCTGCGGTTTTCGCCGAGACAAGTTGGGGAGTGCCTCCCAGGGAGCGGGCAGGTCCAGGAAGACGGCGTCGGCCTCGGGGCTCTTGCCGTCCACCAGGAAGCCGCCGCTGTAGACATCGCGGTGCGTTAGTTGCACGAGCCCGTCTAGGCCGTGGTCCGAAAGCTCCTTCTTCATCTTGTGGTAGCGCTGCTCATGGAATTCGAAGCTGTAGACCTTTCCCTTGCGCTGGCCTTCGGTCGGGTAGCCGTTATAGACAGCGCGGACTGACGCATGCGTGAAGCTTCCACTGCCGGCACCCGCCTCAATCAAAACGGAGCCGGGCCTCGCGCGTATCCTGTGCAGGATGTAGCTATAATCCGGGGTGTAGACGACTTGGGTCCGGTGTGGTAGGCTGGTCGTCCAGAGCTCGGGTGTCGGCGGGAGGATGTGGATGAAGCCGCTTGTGTCGGCCACAGCTTGTTTAACGGCGGGAGCGGACTCTCCATTCACCGCCGTCGCAGCTGAGTCTTCGTTGTCCTTCCCATCGTCCTTCTCGCCGGCGCCCGTCGCTTCTCGGCAGGCATCGACGCCCGACTCCCGCTTCCTCTTCCGGCCCCGCGATCCTGTGTCAACCTTGGACGCTCGAATCTGGGAACCCCAAGGGACATTCAACATTGTCGAGTGGGGAAAGGAACCATAGCGGGTGTTCACAACAGCGCCCTCGGCGTAGCCATCATGCTCTCCGGTCGGTGGCTGCAGGTAAACGGGAAGGAGATTGTCGCGCGACAACTGGAGGATCGCAAGTGAATTGGCTTTGGTTCGAGGACCCGGGTCCAAAAAGGGTGAAACCTTGTTTCTTGTCGTCGTTGCCATGGTTGGTGTTACAACGAGCCACGCGAACTGCTCGCACAGCTCCGTATGGGGATGCACTTGGTATGCAAGTCGCGAAATCACAGACGCAGCAACCAGCTGCAAAATCCAGCAGACTGTGTGGGGTGCAGGGATCGGATGGTGGGGCTGTTCAGCTGTTGTTAGCGTATCATATTCTGGTAACTTACATGTACTTGTGTGTATCGATTGAAAGTTATGGAGTCGAGAGCTGTGAACGTAACTTACAGAAATATGGTGCTGTACAATACACAGGTAGATCTGTTTGCATACCTACGGTAGGTAACGTTTTCAGCTCAGGTCAAATACTGCGTACAATCCCGAGACCGAGAACCTTACACCCGCGTTCGAAACAAATACTGCAAATTCGTATTGATCAGAGTCCAACGGGCGATTCAACGTTACATTCAATCTCTGCGTAATGAGGGCGTACACCGTACATACATCGGTACGGAGGATCTCTTGGCGATCAGAGCCAAGCTTTTAGACTGTGGAGACCGCCGTGCGGCCCTGGTCTGTCTTCAGCCGCAGCAACGGCAACTGAGCAGCAGAAGCCTCCTAAGCAAAAGGGGGTTCCAGCAGCCGAATGTTGCATGACTGCACAGGATGGGAGCTTGCCATTACTCACAAGTGCCCGTCACAAAGACTTCACGGGCCTCAGGGCGGGTGATAACCAGCTTCGTGTACGCCATGCTGAAGTTGGCTGAGCTAATAGGCCAATGGTGAAGACAGTTGTCTAGGTACCTAAGGTAGTGTTGAACATCGAAGGAATCAACGAGACACACACGCTAACGCTTGCTCCCTCTTGCCAAGAAAAAGCCGTACTTCAAACCTGGAACATCGATGTCAGCCGGACTCACACCTCAGGGGACGGAACGGAATTCACTAGGCTGTCAATTCTAGGTCTAATTCTTCATTTCTTCTTCCTTTTCTCTTCTCTTTAGTTTTCTTCTATTCTTTTCCTTTATTTTCCTTTCTCATTCTCCCTTTTTGCTTCTTTTTCTTCTTCTTCTTTTCTTCTCCAGGTTCCGTCTGCTTAACTCGTTGCTTGAACCATCGGGGCAAGGAGCTTGGTGTACGGCCTTTTTTTTAGCTTGGGTGTCTGGGCAGTTCCCGACAGATGCCGGCAAGGCTGCTTCTGGTGATCAGGAGCTGAACCCGGTCGGCAGGATGCCACCGATGCCGGGCGCTGGCCTGCATGTCGGCCCGGCCTAGGTTGACCTGTCACCGCAAATTTCCGAGTCCGATCTCTGAAACCGGGCAATCTGCAATGCGGATTAAGGAGATGGCCATCGGAGCGGTGGGCATGATGAACAATGCCGATATAGCGAGGACTGTTGTCCAGGAGGACGGAAAGGTATTTTTCGGGAGCCGATGCGAAGGTCGAGGTGGATGTGGCGCTTGTTGCGAAGCTGCTTGGTAGGTGGTGTGTTATCCGATGTTGTTTTCTTGGGACCCACGACGACTCGGCAGCAGAACGACCTTCCTCACAATGGACAATAGTGGCGTCCTTCGTCACAATGGCGCGGCGCTCACAATAGCCGTTGAGTTCTCCTACAATACAGCGGCGCTCCTTCACAATGGAGAAGCGTGCGAATGATAGCCGTCTCAGCGACCTTGGAGAGTCTAGGCAGCACCTTCTACATGGAAATAAACATCACCTTCAACCGCAGCACTCACCCTCCCCGTCTCTCAGCCTCCTTCACTACGCCTTCGACAGCTCCACTTCAACCGATAGCCCATTCATTGCTTCACGAGCTGTTTCGCCTTACCTTGTTTCTTCCTCGGTAGCCAACATACCTCCTCTCAGCGGACAAGTTCGAGGACAGTCCGTCTACAACACGCTCAATGCTCGCCCCGTTGCCAAGATCCTTTGTGGGTACCATGATCGAACTTGGATACCTAGTTTCCCTACTCAGACAACTGACATATCAAAGCACTGGGGTCGTCTTGTGATGGACGATGAAACGGTCGGAACGTATCATCATGCGACCAACCGCGCCGGTGGTTGGGAGTACGAACCAGGAACGCATCTCCCGATAAGACCATCTCGCTAGTCGCCTTGGTGTTGGTTACCTGCCCCAGCCCAATTCAGGGGCGCCATTCATTCATCTAAACTTCCAAGGTTTCCTAGAATGTTTGCCTTGCCCAAGGCACTGCGATGCTTCTTCAAACATTTTCTGAATCGCGCTTCTCTCCGTAATAAGCCATTTCAAAGTTTTCTTCTTCCGTTTCGGCAAAGCCTTTTTCTTACCTATGTCAGTCGCCCTTTCTCGGTTCTAAGTTCCAACCCCGCCAACCTTCGACGTAAGGTACCCCGTTCGTACCAAACCTGGAACCGTCTGGCGGTGCATTTTTTTAACTCCGCCTGCGTGCATCGACCTCAGTTTCAAGACTTCCTCAAGAACATCTGAAAATACCTGGCCAGTATGCCGGCCGATTCGCCTGACGTGAGAGCCGCGTTGGCAGCTATCTACGACGCCGACTTGCCACACCCTGGTGGGCATTTGCTCGAATGTTTCGTCGACGAGGCTGTCGATAAGGACCAAGCGGCGCGCTATCTGCTAGATAGATGCCCTCTCAAGGACGGCGCCGCTGGTCTGGACGCTTTCCTTTCCCAATGGACCGAGCTGATCACAGCCTGTAAGTCTATGTTTGGGTCCTTGTTTCTTCCGCTTCTCCGCTGATGTCCTAGTCAACTTCACGCATATCACTCGTGTACACGATAGGGCGGTCTTCCGCTACATCACAAAACGAGATGGCGCCAAATGCTGCGTCACCAGCGTGGGTGACTCTTTCTTGGATCCGTTGGTCGTTGTTCAGATCCTGCCCGCCCTAAAGCGGCAGCTTGATCCGGTATGTTCTCATGGTCCAGCATGTTTGAGTCCGTCAATCTCTTCTAACGCTCAATGCCAGCCTCTACGAAATGATGGGTGCTTTCCTCGGCCCTTCGCTACGGGACTGGGCTATGACTGCGGATCTGGGGAATCACTATCAGAACCTCTGGCTTGTCCGTAAAATCAGCGGCTGCAGCCTTTTCGCAAGGGTCCTTCCACATACTGTTCTTCAGTGATGGGGGTATAAATGATGTAGGCGCTCTCTATCTCATCGCACGCCGTGCAAGGTACCCTCAAGCATACTGACCAAAAGGATCAGTATCACGTCGCTTCCAACAGGATCGGTGGGCCAGAACTCCCTACGGTCGTCGATGAGGTTCCATCGCTTCGGGCGGGAATTTTCATTGATTGGTCTGGTTCGGGCATGGTGACTCCTGCCCGCCAAGCTCCGGAAGTCTTTTCCCACTTCGCTGTCCCAGTCCGCTGGACCTGTGTTGCCCGAAGCATCGCGGAGAGGAGCTCGAAACCGCCGCGCAAGCCCATCCTCACGCATATCCTAAGACCCATATTCTCTTGCCTCGGACCCTTGTCTAACGTTTGCGTCACTGCGCTCGCTGCCATCTGGTCTCGGGTACCAGCTCCATTCCGGATAGCAACATATAATCGTCTAACGTCCGTCGGAAGCTACCTCTATGGATACACCTGCGGTATACGAGTGCACCGGCTCCCGTTTGGCTTGTACCTCAAGCATAGAGGTCCGTCAGAATATCCCGCCCTTGAAAACGAGTACAGAGCCTTGGACCTAATGCGACGCGATGGTCATATACCCGTCCCTCGTCCGCTAGATCTGGCATGCGACGACAAAGGCTCCTATTTACTGACCTCAGCCCTCCCCGGTCGTCACATTGGGGTGTATATCGACACCATGACCGATGAGGAAGTCTCTTATTTCATACAGGGGCTGCGGAAATGGGTGGAACACATTCGCTCCATCCCAAAGACTGTCGCGCCAGAGTACCAGATCACCGACGTGTCCGGGAAGGGTTGCCATGATGCCCGGATCCTCATGGCCCAGAATTATGACGGTACAGACTACTTCGGTCCATTCAAGGATGAAGTTGAGTTAAACAACCAGCTGCGCTGCGGTGCGCTGCCGGACGTTGTTCATCGCGCTGGACACAAGATTGTTTTCACTCACGGGGATATCAACATGCGGAACATCATGGTGAAGGATGGGAAGCTCTCTGGTATTATCGACTGGGAGAACTCTGGATGGTATCCGGAGTACTGAGATTACACTAAGGCCCGCTTCATAACGAAATTCAGTTGGCGGTGGGTGAAGATTGTCGACAAGGTGTGCGAAGAGTTAGGGGATTATAAGGAGGAGCTGGCTATCGAGAGGAAACTTTGGGATTACTGTTTCTGAGGATACCGATTTGCCGGCGGCGCGGACATGTTTCACGGTCCCAGCCGTTCCAGCACCGAGGAATGACCGTCACCTATCTTCAGCTCAACAGCCGCGTCTTCGAACGAGTCGGGATGACATCATGGACTGGCGAATTCATCCTGACCTATCTAGCCCCAGAGACAAGATGCCACCTCCGATGTAGACCTTCATCGACACCCCCCAGGCAACTCGGCGGGCAGTTCGGCAGGTGCTGGGCCCCACGGAATCTCAGTTGCGTGGGGAAGTTCTGAGGGCCCACGCTGCACCTTTTGGTCCCAATAGACGCTTGGTGCTGGCGCCTCGCATAACCCCGTGGAAGTCTGGCTGCTGCCAGAAGCAAATTTCGGTTCGCCTTGTCCTGATGTCCGCGGACTCAACATTGTCGGCAGCTCCGCGCCATTGTCTTTGCTGTTTTGCTTCCGCTTCCGAGCCAGGAACCAGCCTCCCGCTCCGGCAAGAAACACGGCGGCGGTGGCCCCGAGAACGCCGCCGATGATCGGACCCAGATTTGAGGAAGCAGCAGTCGTCTTGGCGGTGTCATTCGCCGGCACTTGTGTTTCTGGCCCAGTGGTGTTTTCGCTCGCTCTTGGTGAAGCTGACGTCGAAGGGTCTTGGGCCGTGGAAGAGACCAATACAGAGGTGGACGGTAAGGAAATGGAGCTGGTGGTCGTGCTGGTGAGAGAGGAGGTTGTGCGTGGCGAGAGGCCGATGGTTGTGATGGCGGAGGGGGTTCCTATACACCGTCAGGCTTTGGGCTGGGGGCCTGTCGAAAGGAGAAGCAAAATACCTGGGAAGAACAAAACGTTCTCCTTCTCTTCACAGCTGGCTTCCGTCCCAGACTGTTTATTGATGCAGAAATACAGATCCTCGGTCGTGTTCTCGCACTTGAAGATGCCGTTTCCGCCGTCCAGGAAGTCGGCGCCGTCCTCAATACAGAAGAGAGGACAACGGGAACTCCGCCACTCCTTGTCTGTACAAGATCCTCGCACAAACTCGGTAGCTCCGGGCTTCTCCAGCTCCGCCCCCGTGGCCTGGCAGATGCCGTTGGTCAAGCAGGCGTAGCCCTGGCCACAGCACGCTGCGTTCGGTGTGTCGTCCCGGCAGGGAGTGTCGTTGGGCGCGAGGCGTCCGCTGGGGTAGTAGCACGCAGCTTTTGTCAGAGGCCAGGTCGAGAAGGCTGCGATAAGGAAAGTAATCATAATCAACCCGAGACTTGGGGAATAGACCATAGTGGGAGCACGGGTTCAAAGTGCGCTTTTGGCAGCAATGGACAGCGCAACAATCCAGGAGACACAACGAGTTTCACCGCGGTTGGGCACATGGCGCACAACTTCTTCTATATAAGCAGATTCCATTGGTTTTCTCTTTTTCTGACCCCAGGATGGCACTACAGCCACTTGTTGGCACGCAACATCGAGCATATGCAGCCCTAAGCGCCGGCGGGAACAGCGTCGCAGCCACGGTGCGGCGGCTTCGTTAGTTGTTTGCTGCAGCTCGGCGATCGCCAGGCCAATCCGGGCCGTTCTATCCCTGGAGAGCTGCCAAACAGCCAACCGACGTCACTTGGACGGCGCCATCCCGACCCCGTCAACTTCTCTCTTTCATCGACCGTTGTGCTGTTCGCCTTCTCTGAGAGCACAAGTGCAGCACAGCACCTGTCCGCCCTTCCATCGGCTCCAGACCCGACTGTCGCAATCCATCAAAATACTTCTGCTGGTTTGAAGTATCTTGGTATCTACGCTCGCTGCGCCGTGCGGCTCTGTGGGAGCTATCAAACCCAGAGTGATCCAGACGCCTGCTCGCTACCCCTGGACTTTCAGTATGCTCTTCGCCAGAAAAAGAGGCCCGCTTGCATTTATTTCCGGTGCCGCGGTCCTCCTGTTATTGACATACCTGTACCTGCGGCAGAGCGATGACGAGGCAGCCGTATGGAACCCACCAGGGCCAGTAGCGGGCTGGCAGTCTCATGGGAAAGAGGGCTCTTTCTGGAGTAAGGTCCCCGTTCATTACCCGCCTCCCTCCATCCGGCCACTGCCGACCGGCACACCCGTCCGATACCCACCTGTCCAATCAACGGCATTCCCCTCCGAGCAGCAGTCTCCGGACGCGCGTGCTCGCAGCAGAGAGCGCCAACAGGCCGTCAAGGACACTTTTTCCAAATGCTGGCATTCCTACAAGGAGCACGCATGGGGCGCCGACGAGCTTGCTCCGGTAACAGGGGGTCGCCGGGACCACTTCGGCGGGTGGGCGGCCACATTGGTCGACTCGCTCGACACGTTGTGGATCATGGACATGAAGGCAGAGTTCGAAGACGCTGTCGCCGCGGCTGAGGCCATCAACTTCACGCATACCGAGCTGCGGGAGATCAACGTCTTCGAGACCAACATCCGCTATCTCGGCGGTTTCCTCTCAGCCTTTGACCTGAGCGGCGATGTACGGCTGCTGCGAAAAGCGGTCGAGGTTGGCGATACGCTGTACAAGGCCTTCGACACGCCAAACCACATGCCGATTACGCGGTGGGATATCCATGCCGCAGCCCGGGGGGAGAAACAGGTCGCGCCTAATAATGTGCTCATCGCCGAAATCGGCAGCTTGTCCATGGAATTCACGCACTTGTCCATGCTAACGGGCGACGCAAAGTGGTTCGACGCCGTGCAGCGCATCACAGACGAGATGGCCGCGCAACAGGACTCGACCGCCCTGCCGGGCCTCTGGCCCCTGGCGGCGAACGCGGAGGAGAGTATCTTCAACTCTGGCTCGTTCTTCACCCTGGGTGCGATGGCCGACTCGACGTACGAGTATCTGCCCAAGATGGCGGCCATGACGGGCGGTCTTCTGCCAGGCTACCAGACCATGTACGAGAAGGCCATCGACACAGCAACGAAGCACAACTTCTTTCGTCCACTGACACCGACGAACGAGGATATCCTTATCTCGGGCGAGGTCCACGCCAAGGATGATGGCAGCATCGAACTCGAGCCGCACGGCCAGCATCTTACCTGCTTTTTGGGCGGGCTGATGGCACTCGGCGCAAGGTTATTCAACCGAGAGAACGATATGGATGCCGCTCGGAAACTCGTGGATGGCTGCGTATGGACGTACAAGGCTCTCCCGCACGGGATCATGCCCGAGACCTTCTACATGGCTCCATGCCAGGAGCCGAATGATGATGGAGCCTGCAAGTGGAGCGACGAGGCCTGGAAAGAGGAAGTCCTCCGCCGGGCCGGGAAGGATGCGAGCGCTGCAGACGCCGACGCGATCATCGATGCGGACCGACTGCCAAAGGGATTCACCGCCATCCCGGACCGGCGGTACATCCTGCGGCCGGAAGCCATCGAAAGCGTCTTCATGCTCTACCGGGTCACCGGCCGGGAGGATCTCCTCGAGTCGGCATGGGACATGTTTGTCGCCATCAACCGGACGACCAGCACCGAGCTGGCCAACTCGGCGGTCCACGACGTTACCACAAAGGAGAAGCCGGAAGCGGCGGACTCGATGGAGTCGTTCTGGACGGGCGAGACACTGAAGTACTTTTACTTGGTCTTCAGCGACCCGGGGCTGATCAGCCTGGATGAGTTTGTATTCAATACGGAAGCGCACCCTTTCCGCCGGTTGGTGAGGTGATGATCTGTAGGTTTGGAGTTCAGAGCAGCGTATATTGTAGATTATCATATACTACTAGTAGTAAGTACTACTAGTAATTGGGTTAGATACTAGTAGTACTTAATGGATGACAGGCAAGATAAGAATGCATCAAGGCTGGGTGAATCACGAAATTCAAAGTTTCTAAATCAAATGTTAACTACCTAAAAATGGAGGAAACATTTCCTAGACTGTAAAGCTCCATTAGATATTTCCTCCCGCGCCGAGTTACATTCGCTATAGCGATGGAGGCGTTCTGAACGAGTTCAACCCCAAACTCTCTCGAAGGTGGCGTGCCTGGATGAAATCGGGGAGTTACTAGTAACAGGTTGACTTTGGAGGATTCCATTTTGCCGAGAGTACCTGATACTTATCTAATGTCCAGGGTTAGGTGGCCCCGGGAGAATTAGATGGTGCGAACCCCAACCGGCGATCGCTCCTAGTGTCTACCTGACTTCTGTGGCTGTGTACAGCTGAATGGTAGGTAAGTACCTACACGCGAAGTCAGCAAGGCATGAAGTTGAGCCGAATGAGGCTCTTCCAACCAAGCACCATATATATAAGGCAAGGCTCTGTATGGCCTTGATAAGTTGAAGGTCTCGGCCAGGATGCAGCTTCAATGTCCGCACCCAATGCATACTAGTAACTAGTAGTTACCTTATGTTTGATCCACGGCCACCAGAATGCTGCATCAACCTATCACCCCTACATCCTGCTCACCTTCCTTGGACCGTTCCTCACCTCAAGCAATGGCCAGAAAGCCGCCAACTCGTTTCGCCCGGCATGCGTGGCGTGCCATAATCAGATCGCATCCAAGATCAGCCCCAGCGGGCTCCCCTTCACGCCTCCACAGACCATCTCTGACCACAACAGCAGTCTTGTGTTCAGGTCTAGCAGCGACCCTCTCATGGGCATGTCAGACCTAGCCTCGCGATGGCCAGTTCTCACCCCACGACAGACGAGGCGTTGCAACCCGGGCTACTGTACGTTCCCATTTGACCATCACCATTCCTCATATTGGAATTGACCCTCTCTGGTTAGCCGTGCTCTGAATTATATACTAACCAATATATTAACAGACGCCTGTGCCGATGGATCCAGGTGCTGCCGCGCTGGCACCGTGTGCACGGCCAACGGGTGCTGCTCCAGTAGCGCCCCTTCGGCCTGCGGCAGCGAGGGCTGCTACGACCCGTCCACGCAGGTCTGCTGCGCGGGGACGAGCTCCCACTGCCAGAAGGGATATGACTGTGTGGACGGGAGGTGCTGTTCGTCCGGGCAAAAGCCGTGCGGGTCAAGCAAGTGCTATGACCCGGCGACAGAGATCTGCTGTTCCGAGAGTGGTGGCGGTGGTGGTAGTTGTAAGAAGGCCCAGGTTTGTGTCGCCGGCGGCATGTGCTGTCCGAAAGGGAATGCCAAATGTGGAGCGAAGGGGTGCTATAACCCGCAGACGGAGGTTTGTTGCTCCGCGACGAGCACGCACTGTCAGAAGGGGTATGATTGTGTGGATGGCGGGTGCTGTCCGGCGGGGCAGAAGCCGTGCGCGAAGGACAAGTGTTATGATCCGAAGACGGAGGTGTGCTGCACGAGTGGGAGTCTGGCCTGGGGGTGTAAGAAGGGCGCGTCGTGCTGCGCGGCTGCTAGGGGCTGCTACTTCTCCGAGATACAGATCTGCTGTGACGGGGGGACGTGTTTGCAGGGGGAGAAGTGTTGCAAGGAAGAATGCTGCACCGATGTTGCGACATGCGGGTCGGATGGGTTCTAGAAGCACGGTAGCGACCACAAGAAGTTTGCCCACAAGGTCAACAGCAAGCCCACCGTCAACATCTTCCAGAGGGACGACGACGACTCCGAGAATCTCAACCCCAAAGACGACCAGCACCGCGACATCGACCACAGGCAGCCGCTGTTCAAACCCAACACTCACAACCGCCCAAACCAAGACCGAAACCGTCACATTCGAGTACAACCCCAGCCGCACACTAGTCGCCAAAGCCGGCCCGTCCAAGGGCGCCACCTTCGTCGACACCAACGCTGCCGTGCTGATGAACATGTGCGAGGGCATCAAACGCTGCAACGCGGGCCCGCCATCGCAGGGCATGCTGCTCACCTACGGCGGCAAATGCTTCGTCCAGCAGAACCGCAAGATCATGTGCCCCAAGCAAGCGGGCGGCAAGCGCTGGTGCGCCGTCGGCGTGGCGGCGTACATCGAGAGCATGTATCCGGGCGGCGGGGTCCCCGCGTGGGCGACCGAGGCGCTGACGGCGGCGAGCGACATGCAGTGCGACGAGTTCCCGTTCGCCAACAGCCTCGAGGGCGGGGACTTGGCCAAGGGGGTGCGGGCGTGCGTGCCAGCCGAGGACCAGTCGTGGCAGGGAAGGGTGCTGGCCGAGTACTTCAGGATGCCGAATCCGCGGGTGGCGCTGGGGGAGAAAGTATGCGATTGTGATTACCGGGTGGGATTGCAAGACCCAGAAGCCGGTGGTGGCCTCGGCTGGCTCGGGGTCGAAGAGGGATTATGGTTCTGGAGAACTGATGAAGCGGGATGCATTTTCGAGCCTTATCAATGTGACGGGGCGTAAGTTTGTTTTTTCTCCGGTGGTGGTTGTTGACTTCTTGTTGCGATGTCTCCGCTACTAACTTCGCTCTCGAAGCCGAGATGTGGCACAATTACGACTCGTCCAAATCAGGACTGCACTTGATGCCTCTGCCTCTGGGAGACCTGCCCGCCGGAGAGTAAGTGCATGCCTATCCATCTATTCCCGTCTCGCATGTCAACGGTGCTTCGCTAACAGGTCCTCAGCTTCGTGGTCAGCCTCAGCATTTCTGATAACCTCAGCGACATCCTGGTCACGGACTACATGGGGAACACGTACGACGCCACCCGGAACCCAGACGGCAGCATCGCCTTCTCTCTGCTCGACGAAACAGACGGTGTCAGTCTGACAGGCACTACCCAAGACGAGAATGTCAATGTCGCCTACCAGGCCTCCCAGGTTGCCAGCACGGAGACCATCACCTCAACCTCCCCGACGGCCACGGCTCCGTCCAGTTCTTCGAATGGGAACTTGATAGTTGGGGCAGCGCTGGTGGTGTACTAGGATTCGTTAGTAATGATGCGGTGTTGGCAGTATAGGTGTATTCAGGAAGGTAGCATAAGGTACCTGGAATTATATAGGACAGGTCGTAACCAAGATAGCGTCGAACCATTACGACGTCTTGGACAGCGACAAGCTTTGCAGCCAATTCTAAAATAGTCAGTTCCTTCGGAGGATAAGCTGCAACTCCAAGGGTCGCACATCCACAGAGAAGCCAGGAAAATAGCCAGAGAGCGGGAGCGTGGCGAGGGTTCATCGATCATGATTTTACTTGCATTAATAGCCACGACCATTACGAGATGGTTCAACAGCTACCACTTGCCCAGAAATGATTATCGGAATTGAGGTTTTTGGGTGACATTGCTGCACTACCCGTGACGGCGAATCAGGTGCCTACGCACAAGACGTACTCGCTGGGGACCCAGAGACGTCATCCGGTCCCTCGAGGAGTCTAAGCCATGGGATCTCATTGTGAACGGCCAAAAAAACATAGAACTTCTAAAATGACTTCAACGATATATACAACCCTCATCGGCACAAAACCAGAAGAATGGAATAGGCTAAGAATGACCAAAATCATGAGCTGGGACTCGGCTCAGTAGAGATATGAAGAGATTGAGAAATTTCAAGAAATAATACCAAGTTCAACGATTAACTTGAATCATGCCGTCTCCGGCTTCCTGCCCCACACGACCTTCTGCCAGTAGCAAACGTGATGCTTGAGCGAGCGCAGTTCGCGGCGCAGATGGGCAATGTAGACCGTCACCTGCTCCCTGGACCAGCCGAGGACGGTCGTCATGAACAGAATAAAGCCCTCGACGTCCGTCTCAATCGCATGCTGCGCAAAAATCCCGATTTCTCTCTGCTTGG
This sequence comes from Achaetomium macrosporum, assembly GCA_033296875.1. Lineage (NCBI taxonomy): Eukaryota > Fungi > Ascomycota > Sordariomycetes > Sordariales > Chaetomiaceae > Achaetomium > Achaetomium macrosporum. The sequence continues at coordinate 24,047 of MU860010.1, read as the reverse complement.
GGTCCGCGGGCCAGCCACCGCTCGGGACCTGTCGTAGCCCATCAAGTCAGTATGGGTACTCCGGTTCAACCTGTACATACCAAACAGAAAGCGGAAGAGAGAGAGAGAGAGAGACAAACCTTAATCAGCTTCTCCTGAATATCCACAAACCCAGCCTCCTCCATGGCTTTCCGCTGGATGTCCTCATCCACAATCGTGAAGCTCCGCCCGATGGCCTTGCCGCCGTCCACAAAGAGGGGGCCCCACTGGGCGATGGCGCTCTTGGGCGGGAGCGTGTCGTCGTCGGAGAAGACGTTGGGCGACGCCTCGTGACTCTCCAGCCACCCGCCCGGCGCCAGGGCCTTGTAGGCCTCCCGGAAGAAGGCGTACCAGTCGGCGATGCAGCCCTGCAGGTAGCGGATGTGCACGTAGTCGAAGCTGTCGGGCTCGAACGTCCACGGCTGCGTGCAGTCGTCGATCTCGCTGTCATCACGCGCCCGGCCAGGGTCAATACATTCTACATGCATACTGCTGGATGCGTAAATGAGGTAGGTAGGGGCCGTGACTCACAACTTCACATTCGGCGGAACCCAGGTGGGTTGGATCGGGCTGATATCTGTGCCGATGACCTATAATAATACAATGTTGTTTAGAGGTATAGCGACTAGTATTTGGGCTATAGGTAACATACCTCGCATGCGGGCCACATATCGGCGAAGTCGCTGCCAGCTACTGTCAGTATACTTGACTTCCCACCTAGACAAAGGTGAACCCACATGGCCCAGATTCCTGTAGTGTAGGGTAAACGGAGTTAGACGAATGTCCCATGCGTTCCCATAAGGGGAACCTCAGCAGGAAGACTAACCCGTGCCGGTGCCAATGTCGAGGGCTTTCTGGAGCACGACAGAGTCAGCACAAACATAGCCTGGATACCTCGATGAAGTAGTTATTAGCAAACCTTTGGGTCCTTGACCGGAGCCGCGTATATCTCGCCATCGAGGCACAGGGTAAACAGATGGTGTCTATAACATGGGAGCATTGTGTAAGCAGGCAGATCATCTTACCGTGAGACATTCTCTCACTCACAATACATCCAGCGACTCGCTGTGGCGCTCATCGTTCGTTCCCCTGACGAAGAGGGGTGGCAGGTCAGCCCACATTTCTTCCACTCTTGGAGAAACCAACAGGAAGTGAAAGGTAACTAGTACTAGTTGCAGTTTACGTACCAGTACGTGGCATTGCCAATCTCGCTATGGAAGGTCCGGCCGTGGATGGTCCTGTAATTGAGTATACTCGAGGAAAGCGACGCGGTCGAGCTCAACGCATCCTCACCCAAGGCGGAATCCCCATCATCTTCCTGGGCGACAATAACATGGGTTCCGGGTTAGATTCAAATTTGAGCGAGTGTTTGTGTCCGACCCAACCCACCGATTCGCCCGCTGGGGCTTCAGTCCAATGTTCCGGTGGAAGCGCAGTCGCACTTGCAGTGACCGCTGCCGTCTCAGCCTGTGGTGGTGCCGGCGATTCGTTTGTGGTGGCTGTTGGCTCAGTCTGTACCGGACCGGGTGCCGGGGCCGGTGTTGATGCCGGCGACTCGCTATGTTGCACAGGGGCGGCGGTGGCGCTCGCCTCCCGCTTCTCAGACGCCGGCGCAGGCGAATTGGATTCCGGCTCCTTGTCGGTCATGGTCGACTTAGATCTATCGCACGCTTCTAGACCTGTATCTCTCAGACAAGGAATATAGGAAGAATTGAAGTAATAAGGGTAGCTAGGTGAAGCGATCCCAAGAAATCACTCTTGGCGGGATTGGAAGGTGAGAGAGGGGAACCGGGACATCGGGAGAATTCAAATAACTAACAGCGCCTGGGGTCGTTCGGGTCGTTCTTCCAGCTGTCGTACCGTCCGGAACTTTGAGGTGGGTTCCAGATGCGGTAAGCACCTTAGGTACCTCACCTTACCGTAGCGGGAAGATATCGTGGTGGCGTTTCCACAAGCATGCATACAGCGTTACAATGGCGTAACCTTTAAAACCAGTCTTTTCCCGTTCAAATCTGTGGGTTTCCTGCTCGTCTCCCGGCTCACCGGATGACAACGGACCATAGAATCACTAACTGGATATCTAGGCAGCCCAAGAAGGACATCGGAAGGCTTGAAGCCAAAGGGTTGATGAGAGAAGGGCGGCGAAGGACTCATGAGTGCAGGTGCATAGTTCAGGCAGATCATAATAGCCAATCAGACCAACGATTGCACTCATGGGTTCATATTTCACCTGAATGAGTTCCTTTTTTTTAACTGCTAAGGGAACAAGTGCTAAGCAGCAGAAACTGTATCCAGCGACATATTCTACCGTTCAGCCATCATTCTCAGAGCCGGTCTTGGCCGTGGGCCTATTTCACTCGTAGAGCCAGGCCTTCTGGGCCGACTCCCAGCTGAGGAGCTCCTCCTCCTTGAACCACAGAGCAATCTCCTTGTTCGCGCTCTCAACGCTGTCCGACCCGTGGCAGACGTTCCGTCCCATTTGCAGGCAGAAGTCTAATGGTTGGGTCATGGTCAGCACTACCACTCGGGGAAAAAGACAGTTCAGCAAGTCGAAATACACATACCGCCGCGGATGGTGCCCGGAGCAGACGCAAGAGGGTTGGTGGCACCGAGCATGGCTAGAGGGAGTCATGTTAGCTTAAATGTATTGCTGGGAAACGAGGCGGAGTTCGGAAGGTCGGGTCCATACCGCGGCCAGTCTTGACGGCATCAAGACCCTCCCAAACCATGGCGACGATCGGGCCGCTGTTCATGTCTGTCGAGAACGTCAGCGCGGAGCCCAGGTAGTCGGAGTCGAAGTGGGGGTCGTACACTCAACGAGGCCCTTGCTAGTCAACGTGTCAGCGAGAGCGTAGAGACGACCAGGGGAAAGGAGTCATACAAGAAAGGCTTCGATGACAGGTCGGCATAGTGCTTCTCGAGGTGCTCCTTGCCAGGAGTGACGAGCTTCAGGGCGACGAGCTTGAAGCTGTACTGTAGTGTTAGCGTGGGCCGAAGCTTTGGTGCCCGATCTGTCTTACCCGCGGGTCTCGAAGCGCGAGATGATGTTGCCAACGAGGCCGCGCTGCAAAGCAAGATTAGCATGATGAGGCAATAGAAAGGGGCCGGAGGCTGAAGATAGCGTACCTGGACACCGTCCGGCTTAATGGCAATGAAGCTGTGTTGACATTAGCCCGGGCTCAACAAGACGGCGGGGTAAACGATCAGAACGGCGGCCGGATGGCGGGGTAATGGAGGGGTAGGAAGCTCGAAACAGCTGTGAAAAAACTTCGAGCAAGCTGCGAGGCGAGACTCACGTCCTCTCGGTGGTCGACATGGCGGCGGGTTCTTGAGCTTTCGTAAATTGTTCAAGAATGGGATGGTCTGGTGGGAGTTGCGGAGAGAGAGGAGGGGGAGGAGAAGGGGGAGTCTGAGGAATTTCTTGTGTTGAAGCTGTTTGGCCGTTGAGGAGCTGCAGAGTGGGGCCGAAAAAGTACACAAATCCACAGAGGGCCAGCAAGATCATGTTAAAATAGAAGGGCCATGGTCTTGGAGCCCGAGCTCTCCATTGCCCGCCATGTTTCTGCCGACCTGGTGTCCCAGTGGTCCCTCGCTCCGTGCTCTCCATCTTCGCTCGAAATATAGGTACGCAGTAATCGACGACGGCGGAGCTTCGGTGCTCCCTATGCAGGCGGAAATGGTTCCCACGGTCGTCGAACTGTTCGAATTAGCAGGTAGGCATAAAGTCTCACCGCCCACCGGAACATTTCAGGGGTAGGTACCTACTCTGGCCAGATGACGACTCAACGGTTGCTCTCCAGTGTTTGGGATTGCCGATGGCTCACCAGTCTTTTTACCGATACGGTAACCTACTGTGTAAATTGCCTGGGTTGCTTACCGGGTGTTGAGAGATAACACCGCACTTTTACCTCACCGGACGGCCAACCAACTCTTCACGACGAGAACTCGCCTCTGGCGGTTCCCGCAGAAGCATCAGAGTATTGTTCACATCACCACTCATGAGTTGGTGGTCAAGAAACCGTCGACATCCGGCGATACCTTGTAATTAAAAGCTACGCAGATATAAAGATATCAGGCAAACGAGTCCCGTTGGGCTGAGGGGGCCTGTCCTGGGACCGGACCGGTTGTCTAACGGCTAAAAAGGGCAAAATATGGGTCGAGTTGGACGGCTGGTCCAGCCTGGTTGGAATCTGGGCCTTAGCCACCCGCGGCCCCTGTCTCTTGGCGTGAAGGTATCCAGTCCACTGAGGTGACAGCTTTCAACTGAAGATGGGACAGCTTGACCTTCCGCTGACTTGATGCCCCTCGAACCAACACCGGACGAAGATCGGTCACGGGACAGCCATTGAGTTCCTTTACGGCCCTGGCGGTCTCTCAATGAAATCGGAGGCGATATAGGTCGTCGGATGCCGCTTTTCTCTTGTTTACCGTGCAATCGTCTGGTACACCGTTCAAGTTCGCGTTTGCAGCAGCCCGCGGCGCCGCGAGACTAATGCACATCTTCGGGCCGCTGTCCTCGAGATGGACGGCCTACCTTGGCCTCCTCTCTGCGCTTTCCGCAGCATTTGCCCCTGCAGGTAGGGTCTGCTGCTTTAAGACAATTCCAATCCGACCACGCAATTGACAAGTTTAGTCGCCGTCAAGGAGCATGACTTCAAAAAGTGCCACCAATCCGGCTTCTGCGCGCGCAACCGGGCATTCGCCGACCACGCGCTCGCTTCGGACACATGGCAATCGCCCTACAATATCCTGCCCGAATCCGGATCATTCAAGGACGGGCAGTATCAAGCTGTGATCCTGAAGACCATCAATGACGGCGGCGAGACCGTCCGGCTGCCCATAACCGTCTCCTTCCTCGAGTCTGGAACGGCGCGGGTCACGGTCGACGAGGAGAAGCGCCAAAAGGGGGAGATTGAGCTGCGGCACGACAGCAAGGCGAGGAAAGAGCGCTATAACGAGGCTGAACAATGGGTCATCGTTGGCGGGACGACCCTCGACAAGGCCGCCAAGGTCGACTATGAAGACAAGACACAGCTCACTGTCAAGTACGGCCCATCCTCCAAGTTCGAGGCCACCATCAAGTTTTCTCCCTTCAGCATCGATTTCAAGCGAGACGGCAACACCCAAATCAAGCTCAATGACCGAGGACTGCTGAACATCGAGCATTGGAGGCCAAAGATCGAGAAGCCTGAGCCTGAGAAGAAGGAGGGCGAGTCAACCGAGGAGAATAAGGCGGAAGAAACTAAGGTGGAGGAGCCCAAAGGAGAGGACGAGAGCACGTGGTGGGAGGAGACGTTTGGCGGAAATACCGATACCAAGCCTCGTGGCCCGGAGAGCGTTGCGCTCGACATCTCGTTTGTCGGCTATGAGCACGTGTACGGCATCCCGTCCCATGCAAGCTCGCTTTCTCTCAAGCAGACTCGTGGCGGAGACGGCAACTATCAGGAGCCCTACAGGATGTACAACGCCGATGTCTTCGAGTACATCCTCGACAGCCCCATGACTCTCTACGGTTCCATTCCCTTCATGCAGGCCCATCGCAGGGATTCGAGCGTTGGTGTCTTCTGGCTGAATGCTGCTGAGACGTGGGTCGACATTACCAAGGGCAAGGACTCCAAGAACCCGCTCGCTCTGGGCGCTAAGTCCAAGACTAGCACTCACACCCACTGGATCTCCGAGAGCGGTTTGCTGGACGTGTTCGTCTTCCTGGGCCCCACCCCGAAGGACCTGACCGCCAAGTACGGAGAGCTCACCGGTACCACGGCGATGCCTCAGGAGTTTGCTCTCGGGTACCACCAGTGCCGGTGGAACTACGTCTCGGACGAAGACGTGAGGGATGTGGACCGCAAGATGGACAAGTTCAAGATGCCGTACGACGTCATCTGGCTGGATATTGAGTACACGGACGAGAAGAAATACTTCACGTGGGACAAGCACAGCTTTACGGACCCCATCGGCACGGGCAAGCAGTTGGAGAGCCACGGCCGCAAGCTGGTCACCATCATTGATCCCCACATCAAGAACGTAGACAACTACCCTGTCGTGGCGGAACTCAAGTCGAAGGACCTCGCCGTCAAGAACAAGGAGGGCAGTATCTTCGAGGGTTGGTGCTGGCCGGGCTCGTCGCACTGGATCGACGCCTTCAGTCCTGCGGCGCGGGAGTGGTGGGCGTCGCTCTTCAAGTACGACGCGTTCAAGGGCACCATGGAGAACACGTGGATCTGGAACGACATGAATGAGCCGTCCGTCTTCAACGGGCCCGAGACAACCATGCCCAAGGACAACCTCCATTACGGAAACTGGGAGCACCGTGATGTGCACAACTTGAACGGCATGACGTTCCAAAACGCCACCTACCATGCCCTGGTTTCTCGCAAGCCGGGTGAGCTTCGCCGGCCCTTCGTGCTGACCCGGGCTTTCTTTGCTGGCTCTCAGCGTGTGGGCGCCATGTGGACCGGCGACAACCAGGCTGCGTGGGACCACCTGCAGGCGTCCATTCCCATGGTACTGAGCCAAGGAATCGCAGGCTTCCCCTTCGCAGGCGCCGACGTCGGCGGCTTCTTCGGCAACCCTGAGAAGGAGCTCCTGACTCGCTGGTACCAAGCCGGCGCATTCTATCCCTTCTTCCGCGGGCACGCTCACATTGATGCGCGACGTCGCGAACCATATCTGGCCGGCGAGCCGTACAGCACCATCATCGCCGCGGCTCTCCGCCTCCGCTACAGCCTGCTTCCCTCATGGTACACGGCCTTCCGCCACGCCCACCTCGAGGGCACGCCCATCATCAAGCCCATGTTCTACACGCACCCCTCGGAAGAGGCCGGCTTCGCCATCGACGACCAGTTCTTCGTCGGCAACACGGGCCTGCTGGCAAAGCCCGTCACGGAAAAGGAGAAGTTCACCGTCGATATCTGGATCCCGGACAGCGAGGTCTACTATGACTATTTCACGTACGACGTCATCCCCACCGCCAAGGGCAAGACCGTCACGGTGGATGCGCCGATGGAGAAGATACCCCTGCTCATGCGCGGCGGCCACATCTTCGCGCGGCGCGACATCCCGCGCCGGTCCAGCGCGCTCATGAAATGGGACGACTACACGCTCGTCGTCACCATCCCCAGGGACGGCAAGCGCGCAGAGGGCGATCTGTACGTCGACGATGGCGACTCGTACGACTACCAGCGGGGGCAGTACATCCACCGGCGCTTTGTGTTTGACGGCGCGGGGAAGAGCCTCGCCTCGGTCGACGCCGACGGGCGCGAGCCCGGCAGTGTGCAGGAGGGCGAGTGGATGCAGAAGGTGCGCTCGGTGGGCGTCGGCAAGATTGTCGTGGTGGGCGCGCCCACGGCCTGGGCGGGCAAGAAGACGGTCAAGGTCGAGAGCGAGGGCAAGGTCTGGGAGGCCAAGCTCGAGTTCACGCCTGCTGCCCAGGGGCGGGCCGCGTTTGCGGTGGTTAAGAAGGTCGGCGCGAGGATTGGCGCGGATTGGAAGGTTGACTTCTCTTAAGCAGCACCAGTTGATTAGGAGAGGGTCGGGTTGGGTTGGGTAGTTAAAGTGCCCTCCTTCATGATTTGGCTTCTGTTGAGTTCTCATGTGCCCATGACAGGGCGATTTGCGCGCGTATACCCTAGTGGTATGTAGTACAGTACAGGACAATACATAGACGTGCGAGCTGCGACCTGTTTCTGTTCCATTTCCTGATCTGATCTGGAGACACGGGATCGGAGTATCCCGGCTTTGGCTTGGCCCTGTTCTTCTTCCTTCCACCCGTGTGACCTCGTACTCGGTGGTGAAGTTCTTTGCTCGTTTTGTCCACCGTTCAAAACGGCAAGTTGCAGCAGCGATGGCGGAAACAACACGTGTGGTTGGAGTCGTGTAACCAATTGGCGTTTTGCGGATATGAGCTGGCCTTCGTACCTGCAGAGGCTCGCCACGAAGGTGCTCTAGTGTGGTTTCACAGGGCTCTGGATCCGTCCGTTCTGGGCCTGGACGATTTGCGGGACTAGAATTCCATTGGCGTGGATGCATTCCTTCTCTTGTTCGAGTTCGGATTGGATTGCTGTGCTCCCTCGGGTACCTTGACGTTGCGGTGGGATGATTGGATGGGATGAAGGATGTCCAGTTGCCTGTTCTTGGCGGAGGAGTTACAACTCAGGGGCTCGCCCTGCCTGTCAATGTTTGCCGTCGTCTTTTGTGCCGAGTTTCCTTGGATGATCTGCACGGCGGAGATCTGTGTCTATTTTGGTCGATCCTTTTGGCCTTCGTTGGGAATTTAAAAGAGGGAATCCCTTCCGTCTATTTTGCCCTTGTTTTACGTCCAGGGTATTGTCCTTTCTTCTTCCACTTCCACACTCAGCGCTAGGTCTCTGAATTCGCCATGAGGCCCACAACCCTGCTTACCCTCCTCCTTACCACCGCTGCGGGAGCCTCCGCAGCGAGTCTCAGGCTGCCGCTCGCGCCGACCCGTCCCCGCGACGCACCCCGGCTTCGGCTCCTGCACACGTTTTCGGCTCCCTCGAACGCCCGCGTCCTCTCGGCCTCCGCACCATCCACAGAATCCACCAAAGGCGGCGCCATTCTCACTCTCGACGATGGCAGCTTGATTTCCTCCGTGCAGGGAACCTTCCGTGTACCCCCTGCTGAACCGCCCACCTCGGGCCCCACTGCCAACAACCCCGTCGGTGTGTACGCCACCTCCTTCTGGGTGGGCATCGACAGTGCGCGCCCGCCAAGCCCATCTAACTCACCCTGTGGCGGCTCCCTACGTGCGGGCGTGGACATCTTCTTCGACGGCACAATCGGCGGCCCCCAGAGTCCGTTTGCCTGGTACCAGTTCGCGCCCGGGATGGGGAGCGCTGTCGGGTTTGACGAGGGGTTCAGCGTGGCCGAGGGTGATTTGGTGCGTTTTACGCTCAATGCTGGGAATGGGGAAGTGGTGGTGCTGGCGGAGAACTTCGGTGGGAATGTCACTTGCGTGAACACGAATGGGACGCAGCCGATCAAGAGCGTGAGGCAGGTGTTGTCACCGAGTGCCCGAGGCAGACTGTGCAGGACGGAGGCAGCCTTTCTCGTCGAAGACTTTCCGCTGGATGGCCGCCCCGACGTCCCTGTTGCGCTGGCTAATTTTACGAGTGTCGCGTTTGGCACTCGTGTCACGCTTGGAGATGGGTCGGTGAGGGATCTCGCCGGGGCCGAGGTGCTGGATGTGCGGCAACTGCAGCAGGGCGGGAAACTGACGAGCTGTGAGGTAGCTGGGGACAAGGTCAAGTGTGCGAGAGTTGTACAGGGCGATACCTAGGGATGCATCACGGGAGAAGTGAAAGGGGATGGGTTCACAGCAATTAGGGGAGTGTTAGTGGTGGACAGACACCTTTTCTTGGGCATGGCGAGCAGGGCCGGGAAGGCGGCTAAGCATTGTAAAAGGTCTTGGTTAGACATTGGATTCTATTTCGTTTCGGACTGTATTGTATTCTTGAAGACTCGGCTTCATCAGCCACGTCCCCGACATACGGTGGTCTGCATGTGCAATCGTGCAATATACCCTGCACACCCGACAACATGGGAACATCGTAGCATTGAGGTGCGGTGCTTTGTTCTGCTTTCAAAACCTCAGTTTCAAGTGAGAGTCCGTCTCCCGCTGCTGGTCTGATCAGTTGGTCAGTTGGGCATGTCTTTAAATTGGATATGTCGTCGAGAAGCATCATGCGGTAGCTCCCTCTGGGCAAAAAAGCCGTACACCAAACATCGACGGCAGCCGGACTGGCGCCTTAGGAGATGGAACGAACCTTATTTTGGCTGCTAATTCTACATCTTCATCTTCACATCATTATCATGTCCATCGTCACCACCACGATCATCATCTTCTTCTTCTTTATCTGGCATCGTGCAGTGTAAATCGCACCGAACCAGCCACGAAATGGCCTCCGCGAGCTCCCCGCATGCTTCGGCATCCGAGGCCAAGAATAGTCGCGTTTCTCATTGGGTCCGCGCTGTCAACCCTCAGCCGCACTTTGCTTCTTCTAGCAAAGCGTCTTCATAGTGCGCGAATTGGCCCGTCCCTTCGCATCCCGCATTCATGAACCGTGCTGACCCGATCCTTCGTCTTGTCCACCTTGTTCAGCACGATGCTGCCGGTTTTGCAACATGCATGCGCTTGCTCGAAGGGACGACTGAGCGTGCTGAGTAAAGTCACATAGTTTCGTCTTCACCTTTTGTTTCTTGGGCGTCCTGTCTGCGCCACGTCGCGGGTCCGCGCCACACTCGCACCGTGAAAGCGGGTTGGACTCTGGATTTCTGCCCGACACTGTTCAGGATTGCCCCGGCGGGTTTGACGCTGCCAGGAACGGGTCAAAATGGCTGCTCAGCTACCTATGGGGTGGGAATGGGACTATGATGGCAAGCGCTGGTTCTACCGCTATATCCCGACGAACCACATACAATTCACTTTCCCAAAGCCGGGCGACGAGTTTCCCGAGTATGTCGGCGACTTCGCTGCGCCGGTTGACTTAGCTCCTGAAGAGAAGCTGGTCAGCCAGCAGCAGATCAAAAGGAGGAGCACCCTTGGCGATCCATCGTCGAAACAGGCGTCCCGAGCCAGCCGCAGAGAGCGGGCAGTCTCCAGTGTCAACTCTGAGCAGGATGACGGCGGCAGTCCGTTCTGGCTCCAGCCCGATGGCCTCATGTATATGGGGCCCGGCGCGTACACCGACATCAGTCCCCTGCAGGAGGAAGACGAAGAGAGAGGCGAAGGAAGCGGGAAGGCGAACGAGGAGAAGGGTGCTGCTACTGCCGCAGCCGCTGCTAATGTATCCTCGGCCAAGGCCACAGAGCGAATATCCCCGATAACAAGCGCGGAAACCACTCCGCTCGTCTACAACAGCAAGCCTGCTACCGCGACTCCCGAGGTTGAGAGCGCAGTGATCGTCGAGAGCAGTGGCTATGTCCCAGTGGACGTCGTGGCCGAGCAACCACCCGAAATAGCCCTTCTCGACAGCAAGGAGGTGCCGCGTAACCCGCTTGGTTTCCTTGCAGAGCTTCCGACTGATCTGACTCCTCAATGCGATGACGAGATCAATCCGGCTCCCGTGGAGTTGCCGAGCAACGAAATGATGGAGACATCGGAGCCTGTTCTGAGCTACGCAAACGGTTTCGAGTTGACACCGGTTGAGCTTCCCTCAGACGCGGTCCCTCGTCGGCGAAGAAACTCAATAGAACAGAAGTCTCTGGCGTCGCAGACGACGCTGCAGCAGGAGAGACTACAGCAAAGAGCGCATCAAGCGGCCCAGGAGTTGCCCAAGCGCCCATACCAGCCTGTCCGGCAGAGCTCAATGCCTCAATCCTCAAGCGCCATCACTCAAACGTCCAACAAGGCCACTGAGCCGACGCCAGGAAGATATCAACCTTACAATCCAACAGCGGGTTCGCTTGGAGATGCGGCCGCGAACCGATATTCTGTGGCCGACATCCGACGTCTGGAGGGAGTTAATGACAATAAGAGGCATTCCCTGGCCGGACCAGCCCCATCGCACGTTCTGCCATCTGACATCCCTACTGCCCTACTCCCACCACACGTACCCCCAAAGCAGCCGCTGGATTCCGCCGATATTGGGAAGCAAACCGCAATGTCCGGCTCTGGAGCGCGGCATGAGAGCGTTTATGGCCCCATCACGCACAAGCCTGGGTCTGACCTTGCCCATTTTCCTTCAGTTTTGAAGCCCGCCCGTGGTCGGCCCGTCATTAAATCCCCACCCCAGAGTCAAGGGGCAAGCCCGGCTCGAAGCTACCAAGCCTACAAGCCGTACCGCGATCTGCAGCGGGACATAGAGGAGACTGTGCAGCTTTTCTCCAAAACCGGGTACGGTCAAGGAACTACAACAACGCCTGAAGCATCCCATTCTGACAGACCTCAAGTCTCTCGAACAAGCACTCTGCCAGCGGATCTTCCGGCGCTCCCGTTCATCGGCGTCCGCCCCAACTTACCAGCCGCATCGGCCAGCGCGCCAGTGATCCCCCAGAATCTGCAGTCCCACCAAGCACCTTCCGATGAGTTCACGGGCGATATTGCGCAGGAATATTCCGCCCCTCTGCCCCAATCAACCCCTGACTTGCCGCCGCAATTGAGCCTCTCACGGAAGTCGCCTCCGCCTCGGGACAGCGTGTCAACCGCTATTTCTTCATTTAAGGCCCCGACCACGACCGAAGCGGATATGCCTTCCAACTGGGTCACGCCAACGCCGTCCAATACTGAGATTGTTTCCCCAGAGGTGACGGCCAGCGCAGGTCCGGAAGAGGATTCTGCGTGTGGCGCCGTGGGAGACACAGAAAGCCATACCGAACATTCTGGCGGTGCAGCTCAACCGGATCCTCCAGCCGTTTCGAGTATGCCTTCTCCGGCATCTGGCGAGCCCGAAGGGCCCAAGCGTTCGGAAGGGACGGTTACTTCTAGTGTACAGCAACAACCTGCGAGGTCTGTGGGGCATACCCCGTCTGAGCAGACAGTGTCGAGCGGATTCAGTGTGATGGAGATGGTGGAACCATTAATTCCGCCCGCTCCTCAAGTCGCAGTATCGGCGCAGCCGTCTGCTGTCAGGCCTCCTGAGGACAACAGACCACCAGTTCCGGTAACCTCGTTCGCCGTGGAGTCCACTCCCGACGTTTCTCGCGTGGTGCAGAGCACACCGATTACCTCTCCTGTCCCTGGCGCAAAATCTCCCTCGGAGCATTTGCCAACCGAAGCACACACGACGGCAACTGATCAGCACCAGGGGTTGTCAGCTTCGGCGGTAAGCTTTCAGGGGTTAGACCGGTCTGGCGCTTCTCAGCTCGGTGTGGCTGCTTCTGGTGACGTTCAAGAGTCACATCCTGTCGTTTCTGGTAGCCACGCCGTGGTCCACGTCCATCAGCCGCCGCCAGGGCCAAACACAACGCTACCCGCCGCCCAGACTGGGCAAAACGAAACGCCAAGCTTGCGCTCCGAATCAGCTATTCCACCTGGGTCTGAAGGATGCCAGCCTTTCTCCAGCAACTCCGGAAATGGATCTGACACCCAACAGCAAGTGACGCCGGCGCAACTATGTGCCAATGGTGGAACACCAGATCCCCGGGTCCCCGGTCCTCTATCACGGGCTTCGTCGCCCCCAACTACCCTCCCAAACAAAGTCCCATCTGGACCACCGGCTACAGCTGTGATAGCCGGCGTTTTGCAAGATTCGCCGCCATCTGCAGGTCAAGCGTCACTGAACCAAGGTGCGAGCCATGCTCCGGGAGTTGGACTTGGTCCGTCTCCTACGGGGTCTTCCTCGTCTCTTCCCTCAAATACCATGCCGAGTGCGTCTTCGCCAGCCGCGGCATACACGCTGCCGCCCGAACACCACCCGCTTGGTTCCCATCCGGCGAATGCCTCTTCGCAGGCTTCCCCACCGGAATCCTCGACGTCAATCAAGGCTGATTCCTCGCGTGTCGACGGTCCTGACAATCAACAGCCGTCTGGGCCTTCAGCACAACCTGTATGTTATGCTACCCATCAAGTGCCTGGGGTGGCTCAAAACCACGCCAAAGACGCTCAAGGGGCAGGGTCATCGGGTCGACAATCTTCTCGGGCAACGTCGGTGCCCTTTAGCTCGCCATCGCCAATGCCTGACCTAAGTCAACTCCAGCCGATGCAAGCGCCCCAGCGCTCCATGTCGCAACCACTGCAAACCGGCGTCCCAGCCCAACTTCCCATGCAGCCGGGAGGCCAGATTCCGGTGATGCCAGTCGCTCAGGGGCAGACAGTTTCAGCAGCTGCCGGCTCAGGTGAGGGCTCTCAAAATATGCCACAGAGAGCGTTATCACTGCCGGTGATTTCACCGTCAGCCCCGGCACCTCATCCCGGAATGCCGGGGACAGCGCGTCAAATGGCCACCATGTATCCTCCGCCAGTAATACCTCCAGGAATGCTGCTTCAGGGCGTTCAATCCGGGGGCCTACCGCAACAACAATACGCGTTTCAACCAGGCGTGTTTCCCCAGCTTCCCCAGCCAGGCTTACAAGGGATGCAGTATGGCCCTGTGGCTCCACATATGATGATGCAGCCAAGCCAAACCATGCCTGCCGCGTACGTCATGCCGATGCAGCCCACCCAGCCAGCCAAGGAGGAAAAAAGCTGGTTCGGCAGGCTATTCCGAAGCGATAGCGTGAAAGCCAATCCAGCAAACAAACTACCAAAGGTGTCATGCCCTCAGGTGCCGCTGGCTTTCTCGCCACCGCAACCCCTTCATCCAAACCAACCAGTCCCTCGCCCTCAATTCGTCCCAGTTCCTCAAAACATACAGCCGAACGTCATGACGCACCCGCCTACCCAGCAGGCACAGCCCGGTCAGAATAGCATGCAGCAACAGCTGCTAAAAACAAAGACACTGCCCGAGACATGGAAGAACAATGACGGAAATGGAAGCCAACACGCGGCCCCCGTAAACAAGTTCCAGGTCCCAAACCGTGCGAACGATAGTCAGCCTGTCATCCCGCCGCCGAATGTGCGTCAGGCCATCCAGCGCCACGAGCAGCGCCTTCAGCAGGCTCCAGAACATGGTCCGAATTCTTCAGGGCAGCCCCTTCAAGGAGGGCAGCAAGCTGTGGGTCAGGGTCAATGTCATGGTCAAGAGGGGAAAGGAGATCTCGCCTCTTCTAGTTCTGCTGCTGCTGCCGGGAATAAGAGTGCTGGTGGTGGATGGGGCAATGCAAATGTCTATGATGGGGCCGACTGGGGTGACGATGCGGATTATTGATGAGGCTGGGAGGGCCGGGTGGCTGACTGCGTTGATGGCAGCCTGAAGGAAGGTTGATGTTGTGTGATTCATGGAAATGGCGTTGATGGGATTCAGTCTGGCAGGGTGTTAAGTGCTGGGGTGGTATGCATCATGTCCATGCGATATCAGCTAATGGTTAAAGATTGGGAGGACTGCTTCTCAGGGATATCTCTCGCCTGCTGGCAAAGATATATGCTCTTCGTGTTTGGTTAAAAGTCTTGGCCTTCTCAGGTGCAATGACCCGTTGCATTCTGTGTTCAGCCTCACAACTTTTGGCCCGATGAAAAGAGGCAAGCGCAAGGAGCCCGCGGCCAGATCTCTCGAAGGAGCTGCCTACCTAAGGTAGGGAAGTTGCGGACTTGCATTGTCAGTCGCAGATGGAAACGCCTGCCTCACTCTGTTCAACAGTACTGAGATAAGGCAGCTGCACACTACACCACTGTCGTTTCTTGGTCCTTGATGCTCTCTTCTCAAGCGATTCTCTCTACATATGCTTG
Source organism: Achaetomium macrosporum (assembly GCA_033296875.1). Classification (NCBI taxonomy): domain Eukaryota; kingdom Fungi; phylum Ascomycota; class Sordariomycetes; order Sordariales; family Chaetomiaceae; genus Achaetomium; species Achaetomium macrosporum. The sequence continues at coordinate 8,746 of MU860010.1, read as the reverse complement.
CATTTCTCAATTCTTGATTCCCCCGTTCTCAAGCAATTCTTTCTACATATACCCGCATTTCTATCGGGTCCCACGACGCCGCGCTCCACGTCCTCTCTCTCGCATCGCCAACTGAATCATCAAAATCAGCAAACGACATGGACCTGCAGGCGTTCAAAAAGTGCGAATCACTGAGCAAGCAGATCATCCAGCTGAAAGCCCAGTGCACTGAACCGGGAACCCAGAGCGGGGAGCTGGAAACCCAGATCAGGGAGCTGGAAAAGGAATATAAGGAGGGACTTGAGGGACGGTTACCCAGTCATGAGTTGGCTGTCAGCCCTCTTGACTGGGCTGTTAGAATTCCCGAGCCGATCAACAACGAGGGCATGACGGTAGTGTGGGCCCAGAGAGCCTGCAACGCGCTTCCATGGCAATCAGCCGAGGAGATACGAGAACGTGGAGTAAATATTTGCAGAGCCCCATTGTCTGGTGCCCAGAACAGTAAGGATCCATCCGCTGAGCCGTATCTTCTTGTCGGCTTCGCCGCACCAGTGTTGGTGGGGGATCAGTTTCGCGAAGAGGCACCATCACTGAAACGCGACCTCAACTCCGATTTGAGAGCTCAAGGGTATGTCAAGTCCGCAGTTGCTTTCCATCATTATTGAGCCTTGCTCTCTCCGGCCCTTCCAACACCACTAACAACATCGTTGGTCCAGAGTCGTCATTCCAGGCCCTGCGCCGATAGAGACTGTCCCAGTCGTCGTCTCGATGGTGCCTGCGAAGCGGTTACGGTTTTTCGCGCTCTTGAACACGGGCCAGAGCCTTTACACGCCTTGCCGAATTTTCTGTTCCGAGTGCTTCTATCTCCCACGATATCGTCAGTTCCAATCGAGGCATGTTAGTACGCGGATCGAACGATGGAACAAGCTCGTGCGTGACGCGCTTCCGCCGCCTGCCCAGGGCCCACAACAATGAAGACTGCCTAATGGCATGGAGAAGGAGAAAGGAGTCCGTGACAATGAGCGCACAATGCTATGGTGTTAAAGTAATTGGCCAGCGAGAATAGAAATAAATGTGAATAAGTATTGGGATGTCAACCTCCAAGCTTCCTCCCTCTGCCCCAAGAGTGCCGTATAGCAGACATCGATATCAGCCAGACTTACACCTTAAGAGACAATAGGAAAATCATTCACCTACTGATTCTGGTTCTTCCTTTTCTTCCTGGCTTTTTCCTCCCGTTCTTTTACTTTTACTTTCATTTTACTCTTTTTGTTTTTTCTTTCTCTTTTTTCCCTTTGCCTTTTTTAAGTTTTACTTCATTTGCCTGCCTTGTTGCTTGAACTTCGCGGAGCTTATTGTACAGCTCTTGTATGACATTTGCGTGTTTTCCTAGAGAAAGGAATGCATGCATCTGACAATATTGATCCAGTCCTAAGATAGGTATCTAGCGCGCTGATCAGATATCTACAGCACGATGGCAACCTGGACACATGCCCAATTCTAAATCAAGGTACGGATATACATAGTTACATCAGGATGCATGTTCCTCGTAACCAAACTCTGGACAAGCGACTGTATGGTGAATCCAGGCAACCCCTCACTGGGCGACGGGAAACTTCAGCCCGAAAAGAGCTTGTTCAAATGCTGAATCGACAATTGCCGCTCCGGGTCGCGATGAGATGGATCCCTCGTTAACTCCTTCAGGGGGGAATCAGGGGCTCGGTTGCAATGGGCAACGAGCGACAGGGTTCTGTGCACATGGGCGCTGCCGGACCCCACCAGACCTAGCTCGTCGCCTTCACCTCACACATCAGCCACAATCAACCACCCGTACTCCAAAAGCAACATCTACCACCATGCGCCCCCTCCTGGAGTCCCTCGCCGCTGTCTTCCGGCCTCCCCTCCCCCATCCAACAACGACGACGTCCCCGCGCCAACGACACGCCTTCGCAGCCACCGCCCGAAACGCACGAGTCCGTCTCCAAACAGCAAAGCCACGATCAAGAAGGTCATACCGCAATAATTCCAACCCCAGTTCCAGCCCCAAAGTAGACGCGACCACCTCCTCCTCCGCCACGACGCAAGCCGAGACAGCAACAAGAAGAGCAGAGCGCATCCTGTCCCACCTGCCCCGCCCCCTCCAGCGCTACGCCACCCGCCTGCGCGGCGCACCGCTCACCCACGTCGCCGCCTTCCTGGTGCTGCACGAGATCACCGCCGTGGTGCCGCTGCTGGGGTTGTTTGGGTTATTCCACTATGCCGTGGCGGGCGCGCATTTGCCGGTGGAATACCTGATGAGGAACTATGGCGGGTATGTGGAGGAGGGGGTAGGGAGGTTTGAGCGGTATTTTAGGCGGAAGGGGTGGTTTGGTTTTGGCAATGCGGAAGATGGAGGGGGGAATAAGGCCGGGGGGAAGATGACGGGGAGAAGGGAAGGGGCAGGGCAAGGGGGAGGGGAGGAGGTGCTCCAGCGGTGGAGGGAGCATGGGGGCAAGGTCGATGATCCCAAGTACCGCGTCGTTGTGGAGGTCGCATTGGCTTATACGATTACGAAGGTCCTACTGCCGGTGAGGATCCTGGCTTCCGTTTGGGCCACGCCGTGGTTTGCTGGGGTTCTCATCCGGTTGGGGAGGATTGTGCGGAGGGGAGGGTGAGCACTTAGATCATAGACGTGTTGCGATGACTACCCGCTAGACGGAGCCGAATTCCCAGCTCCGCCCGTTTCGATGGGATGAAACTATGGCGTCTATGCCTGTTCTCGGCCGGTGGTAGGTAAAAACGTCTCCATCCTACTGCCCCGGACCGTACAGGTCACGCAAAGTCCATTGCCCTCTTCCACCATTGAATTAATCCCCTCTTCTCCATGGCAGCGGCGAATTCTTGGACCGACTCGACTTCAGACAGCCCCGTCTGTTCCCTTCTCTGGCCAGCGTCTGACTCAATCGGTGCCGGCCGTGACGCCAGCTTAAAGTCCTTGTAGCGCAAACCCTAATTAAGGCACCGTCAATCAGGGAATGCACAGCCTTCCTCAAGAGATCGCACATCTGCTGCGACGAACCTGGACCGTCGCTACAAAGCTGTTCACTCCATGCTCGCTTCCCTTGCAATACATGATACCCGGACAGCCCCCACTACGGAGAAGGGCATACAAATCGAATTGCTTTGCCGCCTTGCGGAGATGCGCGACCTTCTTCCGACTGGTGATGTGCTACCGACGAGTCAACCAAAAAAATCAACACGGAACGAACGGGCGATTTACATGAGTGCGTATAAGAGCGTGGAAGAAGGTCATTGGTATGGGCTCATCTTTCTTCTTTTATGCCCTCTTAACCCACTTTTCTCTGTTTAGTCTCGTGGTGAGCCCCGATGTGAAGGATGTCAATGAACCAGACAAGTTCGGGTCCTCGTGTGGGGCCGGAATCCTGGGGGTTCCGGACCGGTGTCAGCGGAAATCACCAAGTCGCCTTGGCATGGCACCACATGCAGAGGCAGACAACCCACTCCAATGCCAGACAGCCGGACAGTGGCATACATGCAGTATGTAGAAGCCGTAGATATGGCCAAAAGAGCCGTCAGATGGCTATTCCTAGCGTTTTAAGGCATTTGTCGCAATGCCATGAAGGCATACTGTATTGCTTAGTAAGCCACGCCTACGGCCATGCCTGCCTGGCATCCATGCCTTGGCCGGGTTCGTGATACGGTACTCCGTATGTTGACTGGTATCGTAATGCCTGGGTTCGCGTTGGCTGAGTTCGCGATATGATATGTTTACTACAGTCCCGTCTCGTCTAACCGCAGCGCGGTCAGGTATTGACAGTCGGACTGCTACAGCACGTACCGCGGGACTGGACGGAGCTACGCGGATCACCACACGGCCGTCAGCGAGGGCGGTGTGGCAGGCACTAGCTGAACTCCGACACGAGAGAGAACAAGTAGTGGGATTCGATGATTCCTCTACAGCTTAGAGAGCAGAGGAAAGATGAGGTCTTATATAAACAAGTGGGCGTCCCTGTCATGGTCCTCTTAAGCACTGCGGGGCAGTTAGCTCTATACTCTGTCCTTTAGCTATGCACTGTTATATATAATTGTGCTCCTCCTATGATAATGTTGATTGCCTTTGTGGTGCGGTATATTGACTAGGTTCGTGATGTGGTGGGTTGACTAGCTTTGTAATGCGGTAGGTTGACTGGGTTCTCGTTACCTGGGTTCGTGATGCTCGGGTTCGCGATACAGTAGTCTTACAGTCTCAGATCCAACTGTGGCGCAGGGCATTGCGATGTATCTGTAGGGCATGTAAGGCCAAGCAACTAAATTAACTAATCAAAATCTATAGACAACGCACTATCACCAGTTTCCTATCAGCTCTCCGGGAATATACCTTACCTAATGGTGGTTACTAGGCCGACGATTGGGTTAGAACTGTTGTTCACCTACTCTACTTCCTGAACCGCCGCCTGGGAAAACATCGTTTGGACGGAAATGGAAGTCCGGGCCTAAAGGCGAGCCGGGAAAGGTCTATGTTTTCCGCACCGAAGACTCCGGCGAATTGCTCTCCACCCAGCGGCACGATGAGATCGCCCAGAATGTGCAATCCCTACAATATCGCCAACATCACCCGGGAGATGAAGAAATTGGGCTCCACGGCAGATCGCCTCACGATCTATAATGCTGGCGCGGTTCTCTCTCAGATGTTCAAGAGCTGGCAGTTAGCTCGGACTACTCCAACTTGGATCGCAAGAGAAGCGGACTGTTTTATTCTGTGAGTATTTTCCGGAAGACCTACAAATATATCTAGACATGGCTCCACCAGCTACACTAGCTCCAAATGCTCACGGTATTGAAGTCTGTGAATTAGAGACTACGATGCAGTATACTATACCGTATACCAAACCTATACGAACCTGGCCGATATCCCGTATCACGGAAGCCAGTGAGCATCCTCTTATCACGAACCCGGCCAAGGCATGGATGCCAGGCAGGCATGGCCGTAGGCGTGGCTTACTAAGCAATACAGTATGCCTTCATGGCATTGCGACAAATGCCTTAAAGCGCTAGGAATAGCCATCTGACGGCTCTTTTGGCCATATCTACGGCTTCTACATACTGCATGTATGCCACTGTCCGGCTGTCTGGCATTGGAGTGGGTTGCCTGCCTCTGCATGTGGTGCCATGCCAAGGCGACTTGGTGATTTCCGCTGAGAGGATTACAACGTCGAACTGCTACAGGATCCTGCTGGAGATCTCAACGAGGGCTAAACGCTGGGGATCATCGTCCTGGAGAGTAATACGATTTTCTGGAGCTGTCGGATTCCCACCCTGAAGCGCGAGCTAGCCAAATAGCCAAGGTCTAGAAATATTATTAGATAAGAAGTGAGGTTAGGCGTTAAGTAGACTTAACTACTACTCTCAAGGTCTTATTTAAACCTCTATTCATTTTAGGGCGTTACTTCTTTATAGTTGTGCCTATCGCTAAGGACAAATAGGTATTAGTTTAACTATTATTTGAATAAGGATATCGATATCTTTAAGTTATCGAATATCGAATAACCTAGTCTAATACCGACGCGAAGATAAATTCGTCGGAAAGTTCATCGAATACCTTGCGAGATCGAAGAGAGTGTGGGTAGCTGAGACTGCCTCGAAGGCAATACGCAGCTTCGAAAAACGTTGAGTGCCGGGAACGTTGGCCTTAAGGCGTCGAGGATATGAAGTGCTTGGGGTACTGTTAGGCGGATGGCTGTTTGGAATTGGGGGGCGGTCTGTTGTCTGCAAATACAGTGCTAAGGCGACCCGGACTTGGTGATTTCTGCTGATAGCGGAGTACCTAGATAGAATAGAAGTTTATTCGGCTGCTAATATAGGGCCTTGTCTTTACTTCATTTCTTTTTTTTCCTTTCCTTCTTTCTTTTCTTTCTTTTCTTCTTACTTTTCTCTCTTTACTGCTTTCTTTTCTTTCTTTCTTTTCTTCTTTCTTTTGTTCTTACTTCTCTTTCTTGTTTATTTCTCTATCTCTTTCCCCCTGCCTTTTTCTATTCTTTTAGATGTTATTCTATCTGCTTAACTCCTCATTTGCTTAAACTCTCAAGGTGAGTTTGGTGTACGGGCTTTTTGACCAACGGGAGCCTGGTCGTCACCACCCCTTCATGTACGCCCGGTCCAATCCCGAAACTCTGCCTCATATATACAAGTACCCATTACACTACAGTCAGCACATCTTGATAATGAGCAAGGGAGTTGTCCTTGGTCAGATCTCTTCACAGTATGTCCTTGCAATACTCATCTACCTACGCAACCTACATCTGGAGGTCAGAAGCTGCTGGCATCTGTTACTACCAGGTCTATCCTAGGTTGCTCGGGAGCCATACGGACCACCTGTTAACTTTTTATAGAGCTTGTGCAGAGAGGAATTTTCAATTTCCGCTATAGGATCCGCACCGAGCTTACGTCTCAACTGTGTGCCGGAGATAACAGCAGAATGTCGGCAGAACGAATGCTGAGGGGGTGGAACTATCGAGACGCTATTCTTGATCAAGCCAAGAAATGTGGACTTGAGCATAACTATCGCAGTTACAATCACCGCAGCAGGAACACAACTAGTTCATAAGTCTGGGATGCCGAGTCCATGAACTGAGATGTTTTCCCCCTGATTTCAGTCCACCTCTCGTTCAAGGGCCGTCTCTAGCATTCGGCGTCTCTCCTCCTTCCCAGTTCCGCACCTTTAGTCGTTTCTCACATCGCCGGCCGAAATGTCATTTCCAATCTCTTCAACAACGACGAAACCTGTAGGACAAGCCGATACCTATCCCAGGTAATCGGCGAGATTGACAATAATCCAGCTGCCAAGTTTTCGGCATGTGTGTCCATCTTTGGAACCCCTGCCATATCAAGGGCAACACAGACGGCCGATGTGGTTTTGTCCACCGTCACGAGCGAAGTTTCACACCGATATTACCATCTCAACCAGCACAACAACCGTAAGAGTCCCGGGGGATGGTGAACCTGTATATGAATTCGGGACCGTCACTGTGACCGGGTGCTCTCCGACAACTGTCTCAACTGCAGCCGCCACAGTGAGCGCTGGCGATGCCGACTGAGAGGCAGGTGAAGAGAGGCCCAAGAAGGAAGGGTGGCTGCCGCCGTTGTTCTACCACCTCCTCTTCTGTTTCGTTAATGCCCACTTCTAATTCTTCTTCGTCAACCCCGACTGCCGGTTCTTCTTCGTCAATGCCTAGCTCCAACCCTCCGTCAACGTCGACTTCCACTCCTTCGTCAACGTTGTTGTCTTCCAATTCGTCAACGGCTACTTCCATCGCTTCCAATTGCGCCAGCCGAGAGGAGTACTACTCGTCGCCTGCGCCTGCATCTATGCCGTTAGCAGCACGATTCTCGTCACCGAGACGGCCAATCCATCTATATCCCTTACCACCCTCATTATAAGCATCCCAAACCCGACGACATCCACCTCAACGACTTCCTTCTGCCGCCACCATCACCGTGCCAATCACGATTTACACCCTGTGCCAGAGCACCACGACTGTTACCACAACGGCGACCCCCACGCCAACCAGTACCTACCTGGTCATCAACGGCAGACGGCGGCTACCTCTTCGCAGGCGGCGGGCCTCCAGTGTCCTACGCGATGAACTCCCCCAGCGAAGCTGTACCACCATTAATGGACTAGTGATGTATGTGTGTCGGTGGTGTGTGTGTGTGTGTGTGAGTGAGAGAGGAAGGCTCAACCACAGGTGGCTGGCTGGACCTAATCTAACAGGAGGGAAACCCCTAACCCTCAACAATTCACCATCCCGGAGGGCGGCCCGTTCATGCTGGCCAGCGACCCGACCCAGCATCTGTTCGTGAACGATCCGACGGCAAACTATTTCCCCATAGTCATGCACTTTGGGACAGACCGTGATTGGGACGCGACTAACTACTACTTGCCCATTCAATGCCAGCGCTCTGGCGACATTGTCTCGTGCACGTCGCCCAACTGCGGCTTCGACACCATGTGGCAGTGCGGGCCGATGTTCTACATGGGTAAGTCCGATGGGCTGGTTGTACGGCTGTGACGTTTAGGAACATTCCGGGTCCGAAGGCGGCTGCGGCGTCGCCGTCGTCGTCTGTATAATGTATGACTGCCACTATGAGTAGAAGTAGTCAGGAAATGGGAAGTGTGGGCCAAGGCGTCATGATGATACATTGGACATAGCTGTACCTTGACGAAAAGATATCCATATCCTCCAGCCGTAGCTTTGTCAAAAGCTCGGTTTGGTAGCAAGCGTCTTCTATTAGATGTGTCTTGTAATCACCTTAGGCAGTGACGGCGACCATGTTGCCTTCTGTGGCTAATTGTATTTGCGAACCAAATCAGTCGAGCAATCAATGACAATCCTTGAGTTATTTGCAAATCAGCTCAGTCGAGCAATCAACGGCAATCCATGACTGATGACTGAGAAGCTCACCCCGCTTTGAGTTACCATGGCTGCATAGGGAGATAAATAGGTAGGCTCGACCACTGAAGGCGGAGTTCTGGTATAGTTCGTGCTCTGTACGCGTCTCATGAGCTTCGTTCTAGGATCGGGGCATTACACCTATATAGATCTGATAAGCGAGTGCACGATACAAGAGTTGAGCCATTAGTATATCCCTTGAGATTTCAATCTCAATTTCCTTTGACTTGTGGGTTGGAATCCCGGGAGGTCTAAATCAATAAGGGGAATTCTAGCGAGCACACCAGTTCTGCTAACGAGCACACTTCTGATTAGTA